>JARFOD010077023.1:0-20545 GCA_031763545.1 Mopalia muscosa
CCCGAAAGGATTTCCTGTATCTTCCCAGCAATCTGCCATACTTCGATTGTATTGTCACTCCACCACCAGGACTGGTCAAGGTAGAAATCATCACATTGGACAATGAAGCAGATGATGCTAATTGTACAGCAAATGAAAAATCTGGACAATTCAACCCACTGTCTTTCAAAGAGTTAGCCAGCGATTCCATCAAAAAGCAAACATCTTATTTCTATACAATGGCTTAACGAGAAGACAGAGACCAGGCGGCATACTGTGGGCGATACTGTGATCATTTCATATCAATCTGACGCAAATGTGAATCTGTTTCTTCAATATGGCTTTCATTATTTTTGGAAAGACATATTGAAATCGTTCCGATTATTATTGTTATTATACTTATTCTTCTCTCTAATTAACGAAAAAACTAAATCAGGTATAAGAAAAATGCTAACCTGATCTAATCAGAAACTTAAATTACTCGATAATGGCCTATAGATATAATTCTAAAGTCTAACGTCATTTTGACGCCATTTTGATTTTCTCTCTGTTGAAAATTTGAGTAAAGTCTTAAAAACGAGTGAATGCATATGTAACGGGGGTACCCCGAAGGTCAGGAGCGGGCGTCCCCGATACTTTCGAAATAATCGAAACACAAAGAGTTCGGGATTGAAGGTGTAGACTCATTTATAAAAAATTTATTACACATAAAGAGAACTAAACTACGAATAGGTACAAACTAATAAATTTTAAGATAAACTTGACATGATTTCCATTAGTCAAACCAAAAATAGGTAAGAAGCTTTTTCTTGAGTAAAGCAAAAAAATACTTGAACATTTTGTTTATAACCAAATGTAATTGGCTTTTCTTAAGTAAACCAAAAATACTTAAAGAACTATTTTTTTTTCACTAAAACCAAAAATACTTAAAGAACTCATTTTTTCAAACTTAAACCAAAAACCAAAAAACCCTGCATGATTTATTCACAGTAATGTGTTGGACAGTGTGTCACCACATCCTGGCTTGTATGTGGACAAAAGTAGCAGTTAAACATCTTTTAGATAACGTTTACAGGAACCACAAGGTCTGTATGACAAAATATTTGTCTCTTTTGGAGAACAGCCCCTTTGTATTAAAGGGTTTCCAAGCGGGCTTGATGCCCAGGGCTACACTGAGACCTTTACATCGTGGATGTCCTGGCTGTTCTCCACCTCTAGTCTTTAATTCAGTTTTATAAGTGAGCATACTAGAAGGGTCATAAATTGATGGGAGAGGTAGTGAGTGTGGGATGGGGGTGGGGTGGCCAGGGTGACCTAGCCCCACTGTTATCAGCTATGTAAGGTCCGGCTCAGGGAGACAGATGCAGTCTTTCATGCTCTTGTCTTTAGCCTTTCCTAATTCTTTTATAAACACAGATATCAAGTTTCTGATTATCTATGTCTATACCAAATTGAGCTGATATAGACCTATACAGATATTGACATTTTAGTCTAAGATTATCCTAATAAATCCAATCCTCTCATATATAGTTAAAGTTTGGTGTTTCTTAATGAAATCCATACCAAGTTAACTGTCCATTTATAGCAATGACCTTTATAACCCACTCACAGCCACTACCAATCCCATATATTCTTATACCATAGTGAATGGTGAAGTAAACATCAACATTTCATTGTCATCGAGGGTCACAATGTCGGAATGACATGTCCAATTTGAAGAACAGGTAATTCAACCTGTTACAAAGACATTGTACGAGAACGGATTTGGATATTATTTAAACTGTGAACACAAAACTTGCTCTTGATCATGTTTATAAGTTCATTTCGAGCACTGCTTTCCGTCATTGTTTTCGTCCCCCGGTCGTAGACTATAATGTCGTTGAATCGGTTTATTCCATTGTCCGGTGGATTAAGATTATTTGCCCTTAGACAACTCCGAAAACACGATAGAAATTTCTAAGTTGCCAATACACCCATGTCTTGGCTTGGCTCGTGCAGATGGATTGTTGTCGATGGCTGCCAGGATAGATTCTTCCGGAAATGTCAAGACTTATGCTACTAAGCACCCAAACCATCGGACGCCACATTGTCGTACACTAGTACTCTAGCTTCATTAAAAAAGTGTTCTCTACAACATCAGTTTTAAATGCAGTTTAAAATTAATCCATAAAGGAAAGTAGCAGAGATATTAAAATACTATAGCAGTAGATTAAAAGCTTGTTCATCTGCTATTTAGCTGACATCAACGCGATGACCGTCCAGCGTGGTGAATTTATTCCATTCTGCAGATCTCATCTGAAAATATATCTTTAATCAGATTGTATTTAAAAGAACATCATTGAAAACATCCTTGTCTGTTTTCAGACTGTACGTTGCGTGCATCCCATGAAAGTTTGTTAGTGGCGAATACCTAAATTCGCCAGTAACTGACCAGTTTTTCTGCTCAGATAAGGCTCATGCTGATAAAGGGGACCCTTTTATCAGCTTTCAAAAGGAATCAAACTAGTACATCACAATAAACAATTTGTGTGTCTTTTAGGAAGAGAAGATAACAGTATTTTCGTTATTTTTGGATAACACCTTTTTAGTTAGAGCATATACCTGTTCAAAAAATTTCGTAGGTTGAAACCCGTCCGGGAATCGAACCCACGACCCTCAGAGTTAGGCACCGAATAGCAGTAAATGTAGGCTACCTAGACCACTCAGCCACCTGGCCTTCTACTTAAATAGAAGGTTAGTCAGCTGGAGTCTAGGTACGTTCACTATGCTTCTGGTAGGAGTGTGACACAGCTCCTGACATGGGTAGCCTGCATTAACTGCTGGCGATTCTGTGCCTAACTCTGAGGGTCGTGGGTTCGATTCGCAGACGGGTTTCACCCTACAAAAGTTTCTGAACTGGTATATGTTCTAACTAAGATAGCGTTATCCAAAAATAACGAAAATACTAGTACATCTCAATATTAGATCTATAAAAACAAACTTGACGAAAGTAAAACTGTCAACACACAATGAGTCTGTCTCAGTGTTTGGTTTTACAAAGTCTTCTAGACCACAAGACTAGTGTTTCTGACGATTTTCGAAAACTCCCTGGAATCTATATTTCCACAAAAGTTCCTTTTTAAAGAATGCCAGATATTGAATGTAATAAAATTTACATGGATGCGTTTGAAATCAGTCTTAGAAAGTCTCATCCTGTTATTATTATTGTTGTCTGTAAGCCGCCTGACAATGCGCTATGTGATTGGCTAAATTCATTTAAAGTTTTATGGATATAATTATGAAAGAAAATACAAAATGTATAATCTTAGGAGTTTTTAATGTTAACATATTTCAAACTGACCTTAAATCTCAATTTTGACAAAGATTTATGGAAACTGGTTATTGGTTAAAGCAACTTGTCACGGATCCTATCAGGAAAACGGAGAACCTAGAAACGCTGTTTGATCACATCGTAATTCACATCTTTGTTTCGCACCATGATAACTTGACTGAAAGTTTTGTGGCAGCTTAAAAATAAGTGATCATCTACCTGTATGTGATCTTGAATAGTGATAACATAAATGAAAGTTTTGTGGAAGCTTAAAAATAAGTGATCGTCTACCTGTATGTGATCTTGAATAGGCATGCCCTAGAGAGTGAAAGACGGGTTTGTTATAAGCGCCGTCCCGACTTCTGGAAAGCCGAGATAGGTCATGTTATGAGTCACTCTGATAATTCTGATCCGAAAACGCATCACACTGAATATGAGTATTTGTCGTAAAAAAGTGCCCGTGTTTCCCCTGTTCATATAATAAATGTACAAAATATGACGCAGGCAATTATACACAATTAGTATTCAACTTGCTCTCTCAAAAATTCTTGAAAGGCGAGTGCATTATCATTTTTTTGAAGACAAGAAACAATTCATAATCAACAATCCGGTTTCCGGTCACACAACTGCCTTAATACATCTAATCGATTCTTGGTGGAACGAAATTGACGCTGGTAATGTTATTGACACAGCGCCTTTTGTCCTTACCAAAGCATTTGATCTGGTAAGCCATACTTTGTTAATTCAAATTCTAATAATATTTTGACATTCTTGAAATCAAATTTTTCTGCCGTGAAAGTGGTAGTGAATATGAAAGGCTGACATTCTAGTGTTAGTAGTGTTGATACCGGTGTCTCTCAAGGGTATATACTAGGACCACTACTCTTCATTTCGTCTGTAAATGAATTACCGCGTCAAACAGTTTTGCTGATGGCATAATATTACATGTACCAGGCTAATCATTTCCCAATATTGCGGAAAGTCTACATGACGAGTTCACATTGCCAACATTTGGTGTCTTGCTAACAGTTTGAGTTCCAATGTGACCAAGACTAAATGTTTGTTGATATGTTCATCCCAGAAAAGGTGCAATATTAATGAAGCATGCGGATGTAACCGTTGGGCTGAATGGTTACACCATGCCACTTCTAATGACTCCTGGGAGTTAAACTGACTATTTTAACACTTATTGGGGGTAAAGTTAAAAGCAAATTATACGTTTTCGGACATTTTATGTTAGGAAGATATTTTATTTTCCCCTTTTTCCCCGATTTAAATTACTGTTCAACTGTAATTTTGTACTGTATTTGTATGTTCCCGTTTTTTCAACAGTTTTTATTGTGTATAGTATTGTTAAAGCCCTCAACATTCATGCAAATTGGTTGTATTACCTATGAAGTAATCGAGATTTAGATAAAGAACATCTATTTATCTATACAGATCTTTTACACTTTCGCAAAATCACAACATCCAGTAATAAGTAAATGTAAAACCCAGTGTGTGCTACTGATTTGTTAAAGAAACATGTAATTTACTGGACTGAGTCTACCGGAATTGCCACATACGTCTGTATGATGGTCTTGACTGTCCTATACTTTCAGTGAAAGGTTATAGATAAGATTTACCTGGATAGAATCTAATCAGAAACGACCTCGACCTACTCCAATTATATCGGCAAAATCTTAGAAATAGAAATAAATATATTTTGTAAATTACCATTGCGGGATGTTAAGACTTTATATTCCACTATATGATGCTCTTTTGTCCCAGGAAATATACAGTGATTTGTTCTCTGAGTATCGCTTGATGAGATGAGTATTGACACAAAGCTATTAAAAGTAGCTTAAGTCTTAACTAATCAAGGTACTGATGCCATTGGCTTATCGAATTAAAAATCTCGCAGTTGAGGAAGTTTTGTATAACACACATGTTTTTCATACAAACTTTGATCAAAGCCACTTGAAAATGTGAACAAACATAAGGTATTAGGCACATCAGAAGCCTATTAAGCAGAAGTATTAAACCAACCATTACCCAGTCTCAAAGGCATTGTGACTAGGCCAACGCTGATGATTGAAAAAAGCGCCCTGTAGCGAGAAATAAAGCAGATCGAACAACATGAATTGAAAGGGAATCGTGGGTCAATCATCCCCAAATTGTTCGACCGCTTGGCAAAGGTTGTATTTTACCCATAAGGCGTCAGTAGATTGTGACATTCAAACAGCCCGACGAATGAAATTCACCATTTCTTGTGATTTAGAAAATGTGGTGTACCTTATGCACTTGTAGATAGAGTCAGAAACAATATGTTAATGAAACCAAAGATCCTCTTTGAATGAGAGGTAACAATAGTTTGAGTTCCATATAGGTTACAACTTGCATCCCTATTAACTGAACAGTTTTCTCGTCATGATGATTCGGTTAAAGATCCTTTTGAAATCAAGCCTATTATAACAACACCCAGTCTAGACTCTGAAGAGGACACCAACCAGAAAGATTTTAAAAGAGAAACCTGTGGATTATTCCTCGTCAAACGACGTGTCCACTGACTATCAATTGGGTAAAGGGTCAAATAAACATTGTATTCGCGAATATCCTTAGACCAAAACTGTCAATGGTCTTCTGGTTTAGACTAAAACTCTGTGTCAGACATTTGGTAACTCTCATTCTTCTTAGATGACATTCATTAGCTAATTTAGTTTTCTTGGAAATACCAGCCAGCGCATTGCTCCATTCTAAATCCATCTTCTTTGGGCTCACCCTCAGTCTGGTGTTTCATATTCCATCAAGTCACCACAACGTGAATATTCTTGCCCATCTTCTCCTTCAAGACTTAGAGCTTCGTCTCTGCCCAAATCTACCCCCTTCTTCTCCCCAGCCTGTGTCATAATGTCCCTCTCGTACTCCTATACCAGGCCCTCCGCCCTTTTCTCTCCATCCTTTCTTGTCCATTTCCCCGCGGTTCTAGCGGTTCTTATTCTGATTCCCTTATATCCCAACCAAAAACTCAAAAGAGACTAAAATTAATAACATCCAAAATGCAACAGTTTTGAAATTCAGACGTACCAGTTCAATCAAAAAATACCCTTCCAACAGTTCTCACTAAAATTCTTAACCAAGGGATTTCAATCTGTACGAATCAATGTATACCTTTGCCGTAAAACTGCAAGTAACATGCTACCCTGTGCAGATTAGAACTTTTTTCGGAATTATAAAGGCCTTATATACAAAATGTTGGAATAGACAATAAGAATACACCCAGGCCCATTCCGCAAATACCGAATATGATATCGACTATACGACAACAATTTTACTAGATCTGTTTTATATTTTGTGGAGCTGCAGGCATCATCCAACATATTCTAAAAAAATACTATTTCAAAATTCAGTGTCGGGGATCATAAGACTGAGGATACAGACAATTGGTTGTGTCAACATTGGTTCAAATATTTTGATTTAAACTAGATATGGCCGGATGAAGGTGCGTGCTACTTGACCAATCGGCTAACCAGATTGCTGCGCATGTCTATATTGATTACCATGAGACACATGTCCACAAAACATATTGCTCAGTGCACATGATCCAGACTACCATAATAAAGCAGCCATATATTTCGGGCCTTTTTTTCTGAAAAAGGTCGATCATGGCAGCGGGTATTTGCCGTTATCGAAATACATTGTCTGGAGGAAATAGGTACATAAACGGTAATTTTTTAGGGAAAAAAACGTTTATGCGCCGCCATTCACTGACCCTGCAATTACAGCTAGTGTTGATAAACTGCGAACACATTTTAATCAAGTCTCCAAAACCTAAAACCGCACTCATCTAACAAATGCTGAAAGACTATTTTCAAGCTGTGTCAAAATGTACATATTGTAATTAAACCAGCTGATAAAGGATCATCTATGGTCATTATGACTATAGGTAGAATTACATAAATGAGACAGAACCTCAGTGGAGTAATCCTGGCCATAATAAAATGCTAGATGTTCGAAGGCCATCCATAACTACTTAAATATTGTATCTGGTACTTTATCTAGAACATGAGATACATCGGTTTTGATCAACCGATATCCGAGTGGCTGTATGAGAATTGTAGGGATATATAATAACAGAAGTTTGGGATATATATATATATTTTTTATTACAGTATCGCAAAAAAAGTCCTGGTTCAGATGTTAACCAATGATGCCGGCCAATGTGGAGGGAAGCAGAAGGTGATCGATGACATGGACAATCCCATTCTCAGTCTCGATGTCCGGCTCTGACAGACGAGCCACATGATTCAATACAGGTTCTCCACCTGTAAAATCAAAACGAGGTAGTCAAGATGTAAAACAGTCTAAATCTATACTCTGTACCGGAGATATCTCCACCTACAATGGGCAGGTCAGTGGACACCAGCATTCGGCCAGGAAAGGGATTTGCCTACCCCATTCGTTTTGGGGGACCTAACTATCGGACTCATTTGGTAGCTCTATAGGCATATCCGACATTATTAATTTCAATAATACCGTATGAAAGACACGGAAGAACATGTACTTCAAAGGCAATATGAATGTCTTTAATCATAGAACCAGGCCTTATAAAAGTCAGTTTAAGAGATGTTATAATTGATAATAGTTCCACACGACTTCGGTTTATATTTCGGGAATCGTCTGATCCCATCACGTAAATCGGCTTTAAGATACAAACCCACGGCTATACAGTAACGATTTCAGGGAATTCCCATTATTTATGAAGTTTTGATTGGTCCCCTGTTTTGTGATGTCCTTTCGACCAAGCGTATAAGGGGAATCCCCTGAAGTCGTAACAACAAATCGTACCGTGAGATTGCACCAATTCATCAATATTAGTTTGCATACCAATGGTAACTCTCTGGTGGTCGGTCTAGCTGGAAAGTCAATGCATGAGTTCGTCATATCCTCAATCGTTTAATCAGTGCCACAATATTTTGTTTTCAAAACATATATCAGTTTAAAATTATGATAAAAAAGAATCTGTATTTGGGGATATCGCTTTCTTAGTTTGAACAGATTCTAGGTCCGAAAATTATGCGATTTGAAACCCGTCCGGGATTGTCGAACCAGTGACCCATAGAGTTAGGCACTTAATCACCAGCAGTAAATGAATTGAAATCTTTTCATTTGAAAGCAGCACGTTCCTGTAACCCAATTTCAAATAGTAACCCTGACCTTGTGGGTAGCATTGATACATATCGTGTGAGGAGATATGTACAGAACTTACCTATAATTTCCACCTCAATGTAATGACCGCTATAACGAGTCCTCACTCGGCCGTCATGAGTTAGGCTACCCTTATGGAGCTGACCCAAGTGAATGTGATAATCTAAGAGCTCTGAAAATAAAACAATAATAAAATAATTGTAAAAAAACACACATGGCTCTGATTGTGGCATTATTATTTTACTTTTGATAAAGTTGAGAAGAAAAACCCCAGATTTAACAGCACACATTTGGAACGTATCGCGGAATCGGATTTCCATTTTGATATTTATTAATATTGAAAACTATATATTATTTTGGGCACCTGAATGCATCGACTATTGAATTTCTTATTACAATATAACTTACATATTGAAACATTGACAAAAGTTTTATAATTCTACTTTCTACGTTGAGACATCGACTCTTAAGATACACTCGTGCCATCTTGTTTTGCACTTCTTTTATTTTCTGATCTGTGGCAAACGTGTAACCCCAAATATTGGCGGAAATTAATGCGCGATGGCCTGACATGGCATACGAGGGTTATCTTGGTCTCGTCCACTATAGAAACTCTCGCGAGAATACGATTGATTTAGAGTAGTTAACAAAGAAGCAAATGAATCGCCATCCAGGAGCATTTTTTGTACATTTATATGCAATTAAAAAACAACAATAGATATTTTCGAACGGGAGTAATGCTAGACATCTTTACTCCATTTACATTAGGATTCAAGTATGTTCGCCGTAAACGACATTACTTTTCGTGCCTTGTGATTATCACACCGGCGGTTATTGAATTTGAACGTTGACAACCGAAACCTCGCAATGAAGGCCAATGCATGCAAGACTACTTTTTTTTTTTAAACAAAGGAAAATTGCGTAGCGTGCTCTGAGTTGTGCTTTAGATCGGGGAAAATAGGAGATAATCAGATTCGTTTGATTTTCCGTAATTATATTCTCAAGGCGAATTATATTATCCATGCACTTTTTTCAACTAAACTGAGTTGCAATAAGGTTTGCTTTACCCAGTCAACTGATGGGTTGTACCCAGTCGCTCTTTCCTCTGTCCTTTTTCTTCTGACTGGTTAATGTTGTATTCACAACAAGCACAATGAGCGCAGGCATTTTGCTTTGGTCACGGGATTAAATCAAATTGAGCATGCATAAAGATTCCCCGTTCTGACAAGTAGCCGATCCTAGCGATTATAGCGGTAGCGTGTGCGCTTACTAACCCTACTTCGATTTACCGTTCACGGGATTGAGTCCATCTTGACCATCAGGTAAATGAGTGAGCCATGCACATGATGTGGCTCCGGCAATCGCGGCGGTGGTTTTTAAGCGGTTTCTTCTCGGTTTTCGATCGTACTTAGGCATGCAAGGAGCAGTGTTAAGTGGACAATTCTCGGTCATTTACGCGAAATACTCTCGAGTACGACGTTTAACTCTAACCAAACAAACACGTCAAAGTGAATTACTCAGCAACTTGTTAAAGGGTCGGGCTGAAAGAGATCATTTTGCTGATGAATATATTAGGAAATCCTATGCCTAAAAGTTAAGAGTAATAAATTTACTATTGATTGTAACCTGTTGATTACGTTATTGCTATTAAAAATAATGCCATTAAACTATGAGCGAAGGTGAAAACTAGAAAATTGTTGCTTGGTAAATAACTTTTCTCGAAATTTGAACTAAGCATTTAACTGTAATATTGAAGTCCAGATATGATGTTATATTTTTAAAATTTATTACTTACAGTTGAATATAATTGAAACACGATTTTGTCCCGATTTATAAACCTATATTTGTAAATCTTAAAGTACGTTGCTGTTTATATGTAATAAATCTATATAGGGTTTAAAATTTGCGTTTTTAACAATCAAAAGCTAAATAATAATATTAAAGAACCGCCGCCCTTTAAATACAGTGCCTGATCAATTGTCATGGTGTGCGGCAATAAAATGAATGCATTTGAGCAATTATGGAAGTATAAGCAGTTTTTATGTCCATTCACACTGTAATTGATCACAAATAATACACTTTCAAGATTCGTTCGACTCACCTGTCAAAAGGTTTCTATTCTCTAAGATGTCACTCAGCTGTTTTTGTGTCAACTTACTGAAGGCAGTGTTTGTGGGTGCAAACAAAGTGTACGCTGAAAAGTAAGCAATTTCACTTCATTGTTATTATGTGTATTCTTCGTCTGTACAGGCTGTTTTTTTTAATGTAACATCATTATCGTGGAAAAGAGAATATAACAAAAATAACCGACAACGTCCATGACAGCAAAAAAAAAAAAAAATGGCAAAGGCCAGATCGCTTCCAACAAATTGCTTTTTAAAAATACCGAATATCGCAGCTGTGTTTTACTTACGATATCCAGAAGATGAATTGAGAAATGTCTCGAATCGGGCAGTTACAATGGCAGTAAGTAAGGTGCTTAATTCTGGTCGGTTGTCGATCGCTCCCAAGATTGATGATTCCGGAACCGTCAAGACGCTGTCGATCAAATATATCACACCATTGGACGCCACATTGTCGTGCACTAATACCGTGGCTGAATTAAAAAGCGTTCCCTACAACAAAAACAACAACATTCCTTACACAGCCTATACGCTTTTATATATTAGGGGCCTAGCCGTAAAGAAATTTCTTCAGCAGAGCACAATAAAGATTTGAAGCAATCTGAGGCACATATCGAGTGCTTTAATTGTTCTAACTGCTTTGAGGAACAAAAAGCGTGGGAGACGCGTTCTGAGCGATTATCGGGGTTTAAATCCAATCACCATCAGTTAAGACAACCTTCATGTTCCCTATTCTTTTTATGTTTAAACTAAGGTCAATAGCCGGAGCATTTCGCTGTCCTTTTATAATGGATGTATAGCTGAGAGTTTAATAATACCAGCTACAGTAGACAACAACTCTTGCCAAACAGCCACTTCATGAGCTGAAGATTCAGTTGCGCTTTTCAGTAACTGCCATGCATTGGAGCGGCCAATCAGTGGTGACCATCAGCCGTAGATAGGCCTATATGACTTTGACAAACCAAGTAGACCAGAATTCAGAGGCCGCCAAAACCCGGAAACGCTTATATTGAGAAAGCCCGGAGAGGCAATCTCATATAATTTTGGCAATGAAGTTTGGTCAGTCATTCTGATAACCTCGATTTAAATCTGCCGTTTTAAATGGTAAAAACAAAAGCCACAAGACTTCCGAAATACTTTGTAAATAGTCAAATCATGTGATTTCGGTTAAATTAATAGCATGTCTACCTTACATAGCCTATGCCGCATATAATCTGGCTGTTAACATTTTCAGAATCATCAATCGGTCCAGTAAAGTCCATAACAATCTTAACATCTTTGAGAGCGATGAGAACATTGAAACGTTGTGTGAAAAACAAATCAGAAGTTGCCATCCATAAAGAGTTTTGCATTTTTATAACAATCTTGTTATTTTAAATTAACCCAATTTATGAACATATTGAATGTATCAGACATTACATGTTATTAAAAAACAAATGCCTGCACTGAAAAGACTCTGTCCCCACCCCCAGAACAAGAGATCTCCATCGAAAGGTGACTAGTAAAACCTTTCAAAAACTAGATACCTGAGTACTAGTAGTAACTTCAACGCGACGACCGTTAAGCGTGGTGAATTTATCTCCATTCGTAAGATCCCAGCTGAAAATATCTCCCAGAATCAGATGGTATTTGAGGACATCTGTCAAAGCTTCCTTGTCTGTTTTCAGATTGTTAAGTGTTTCCGCTGGCAGTTTGCTGAAGGCTGCATCAGTTGGAGCCAGGAGGGTGAAAGGACCTTAACCAGAAAATATAAAGGTTATCATTTCGTTATTTAAGGCGGTTTTAAAGAAGTTTTTATTTGATTACTTTATTATATTTAATATCTTCCATGGTGTCAGTAAAGTGTTGTTGATTATGGCGAAAAATTCGAACAAATTAGATTGCTTGTAAAATAACTTTGTTCACTTATAAAGTTATACAAGAATTCTTACCTCCGTTAGTGAGTGTATCAGCGAGTCCCGCAGTTGTTGCCAGCTCTATTAAAGTTGAAACATTGAGTTTGGTTAACTCTTCAACTAAGTTACCCGCCCGTGCACCTAGGACCAGACCTGCTACAAACAACAACACCTTCATTTTCAGGCTATGGACTGTATGGAAATGAGAAACAGGCGATAACAATTTTCTTGTTTTTAATTGATTTCATGCAGAAGTCACGTGGTTTTATCTCTTGGCTCGCCTATTTTTCAGTGGAGGTAGAACAGGTGTTCTGTGGTCGGCCTCTAAGAAAAACATCTTATCAGACTATATCCACTGTGGTCGATTTATGTAAACGCCCTCGGCCAATTCCAACAATTACATCAATTATGTAATAAAATTTGGAATAAACCCAGCCTAATCAACCAGAGCAATGTGAGCTGCTATAGTGAATCCTATGCATGAGTATCTGTGTACCTGAAAGCTCCAGATTATTATATATCCTGTCGGTGGGGCAGGTGGTTGACGGGTGTAGTGCACACTTTGTCGTATCGTACCACGCTTTGTCCTGTGCCTTGTCGCTGCTGGGTAATCTTGTTAAGCTAGAAAAGCGCAATATGTTTATGCAAATGTCTCATATTGTTGGAGAAAGTGAAAATAAAGAGACTTAACACACGCACACTGGGGATAAATAAGGACATTCTTAGTTCAGTTTTGAAACATAAAAAAGTAATTTTATATTCACAAGGGTCATTCAGTGACAAGGTTTTCGTCAGGAACTAAACAGCTGATAGTTTCATGTTTTTATCAAGTTTTGGACGTGGCCAAGATCATTCTTATCGGATGATCAGGCACCTGTTTTGCCCACGTTTGTATTACTAATCAAAATCCTCCTAATTACTCGCCATTTACCATGTTAGTTTGGCTTGCCCCAGTGATAAAAAAGTACATACAAGAAAATGTAAAAATGGTTTTGTGCAATTTAGTTGAAAACAACTGTCAGTTTGAAAAAAAATAACTAGAACAAAGATTGTTACTTTTGCGTTATCAGTAAAGCTTTTTGACATGCGCATTGGGCAACGTGACAGTGACCATATATCAGAATGCTCTAGTCTTGCTGCACCTCTTTCGTCCCCAGTCATTAAACCTACAGGAAGCATGAATCGTTTGGTGGTTGTGTTGGCCGTTTGTTTGAGCCATGTTCTGTGCGCCGATCAAAACATAGTAGAACTCGCTGGAAGTTTACGCCTGACTATTCTTCTTCAACAATTGAAGGCGACAGGACTCGACCAAACCCTCGCCACTGGTGGTAAGAATCTTTATAATTGCGTATTCACGAAATACCTGAGTGAATTCCCAAGTTATTTTTTCGATTCCATTATTATAGACTCGAAGAGAAGACAGGTTCATTTGTTAAATATACAGACGGGCTTCATAGTACAACAAAATAATCTATGTTAAGCTCTGTTCCCAATAGTCTTTAAATATTCCAAAGGTTTCCTTTTAACCAACTTTGCTTCTTTTTTCCATTTCTAGGGCCATATACACTTTTCGCTCCTAGTGACAATGCCTTTGGAAAGTTGACAGGGGTTGCACTGAACGACACCGCCGCTGTAACAAAACTGCTGAAATACCACGTGGTTTCTGGGTCCTACACAGGTGCTAATGTCTACAATGAACAGAAACTGACGAGTTTGGCCGGAAGTTCTATCAGAATCAACTCTTATGCACACACAAATGCAAGTCTAGGCAATATCTAATATGTAACGAGTTAACATGGTCAATCGCTTCACAGAGTATTATTAAAGTGTTTGTCTCCACAAACTGTAGGACAATGAATTCAAAACTGCTTTCAAAACTCTCATTTATGACTGAAAGGAAATGTGATGAATATTTGATTGCTGGATAAGCAAGACCTAGACCTTGTCGTTTCTACTTGTCAAACGAGTACCAAAATACAAAGACATTATATGATTTGTTGCACATTTTTGACCAAAAATATTATTGACTCCTCTATATCACAAGTCTGATGTTTTTTTATTTTTGATAGAAAATAAGTGCGGAGGGTGCTGCTGTCTACAGAGCTGATGAAATGGCCAGTAATGGTGTTATCTGGCTGTTAGACAACGTCATGGGCCCACCCGACGGAAGCATGGTAGATTACGTAAATGATGACAAGAACGGTCTGTCCATCTTGAAAAAAGCCATTGCTGCTGCAGGAGTTGCCGAAACCCTTCAAGGTAGCCAATATCTCGTATACGTCTATGTATACATGGTCTACGTAAAATACGGGCATACCTAGCGCCTGTGTTATTTCTACTGATACAATTGATGGGCTGCTCATTTCATTACATATTCCAAGCTATTCTGTAGGTTGGCTAGCTAACGGGGTAAAACAAACAAAAAATTCCAATTGCCGAACACACCTTGTCAGCCGTTTTTTTTTTTTGCAATTTTTTTTTCTTTTTTTTTCATATCACATTCAAGTACAGTTTATATGTGTTTGGACATATTATTTCATAATACAGACCTTAACAGACTGAACCCATCATTTGAATTTCACTTTTCCCTTTTGTTCTCACCCTCTAGCCGAACCACTGACTTTGATGGCTCCAAATGATGCCGCGTTTAATCGACTCGATGCAGGTGTTCTGACCAAGCTGCTGGCTAACAAAGATATGCTTACACGTGAGTAAAAATAATTAGACAAATACTTTTAAAGATAAATGTTAAGCGTGAGTATTTTGACAATTTGGTTTAAAGACATGATTAGCGCAAAAATAAATTAAAAGTCTCATTTTTTTTTTTGTTTCTTATTGAATCAAATCGGTTCGAACGATTAGAATATTTTGCTTCTGGGCAAATTGCATATTTGTTATAATAGTAATATTTTTCTTTCCCAGAGGTTCTCAAATATCACGTGATCCCCGGAACACTGTTCACCAGTGGAATGCACAGCGGCTATGTTAGGACACTGGACCATGGGGAACAGCTCCGTATTACCTTCCAGTTCTTCGGTAAGTGATCGGACAAGAGACAAGTTTTAACGACTTTGTCTCAATGGCCATTACTCTACATTAATTAATAAATTAATTAATTAATAAAGAAAAAATAAAAAATAAACACAATTCCAAAAGCGATGTGTTCTGAGTCTTATAGCTAGGTAAATGGCTTACCAGGACTACAGAGGAAAACTTAATATTTGGCATAATTACTTTTTGCCTTTCCTTTCACATTATTATCAAAATATCGATTAAAGATAAAAAAAAAATAGTCTCCTCAATTGTCTCAAATTGTTCAAGGTTGATCTCGTATAAAGTCAAACAGAGGCGTTGGTCAACGGATCTCACATTTAACTATCACTGTTTCTTTGTTATATAGGTATCTACAAATACGCTAACAACGCCCAACTATCTAAAGAAGATGTTGATGTTACAAACGGCGTGATTCACGTGATCGACCATCTTCTGCTTCCACCAGATCTGGCAGCTGCTATCCAGGCTCTAGGCCAAAGCTAATCACATATATTACTGTCATTAAATACATTTTATGATTAATTGTTTTATCATTGATTCTTCAATACACTGGTTAATATCGCCTAAAACAGAAAACATATAAGCGTATATACCATTCATTTTTGGGGGCTTTTGTATCTCATCACCATTCTGATAGTTAACTTGGTCTTAGAATACCGATAGGAGTTTCACCATACTCCGGTGAGTCCACGCTTTCCAGACAAGTTTATTGACAATACAGTAGCTGATCCACAATGAGTTAGGTTTACAGAGAATGTGTAGACTCCATAGGACAGTTGATGGTTCTCGGGGCCTGGGGACTGTGATTAGCGTGCAGTATTCACGTTAGACATAATCTAACATAACCTGTCCTCATGCATACCTTTAAGTCTTCCGACTATTTTGCAAACTTTTACAGGGCAGATTAAAATCGATTTATTAAAATAGCTGACTCAATTTCATCGCCAAAATGAACTTAGAATGCTTATCCCGGGCTCCTTTATCTCGGCTCCTTTATCTCGGGCTCCTTGATCTCGGGCATCCTCACCTCTGGTAGTCCAATACAAGTGAACTAGTAAGTTTTGTCCTGTGGTTGTGCCAACTTCAGGGCAACGTATTGACCTTTCCAAAGCATAGCAGTTACAGAAAAGACGGCAGATCATGAACGTGAAGCACGGTAAGAGGTGATGTTAACTGAAGCTGGTATTATAAAATAGGAAATGCTCCAACCCATGAACTTGGTTTACACCAGAAAATAATATACGGGAACGAGAAAAAAAGTCTTTGCTGATGGGGATTGAATTCACTCTCCCAAAATCGCTCAGAACACGTCTCGATGCTCCATGACCAGCAGATTTCCAGAGGACCTTCCTTGCATACTAGTTTTTCATGTGAATAAATTCTTACCAACTTTCCTAAATGCCTCTCAGATATGCTAGTAATGCATGCCAAGCCGTTTTATCACTTCCGACTTTATTCTACATATGCCGAATTAGTTTTGCTTTCATTTTACTTATGTAAAATTCTTTTCCACATACGTGAAATTTTTTTACTTATGTTGAAATTATTTTCACTTATGTGAAAAAGAATTTCCTATGAGTAGAATAAAAATGTATTTTACATATCTAGAATTCTTTTCAACATATGTGAAATTATTTTCCACATAAGTAAAATAAAACACCAAAACCTAACTATTTCATATATGTGGAAAAGAATTTCACTTATGTAAAATAAACTTTTGTTTTAGACATATACAAAAGAGTTCCACTTGTTAAAAAAACTGAGAAATGATTTCTCCCCCACAACAAGAGATTGTATCCAACCTTCATTTGTGCTCCTATGGTCTTGTGTAGAATTTCAAGACGAATGCAAAGACAATATGAATATATTCCACATGCTGTGCAAGTTTAGACTCGGTATAACAACAACAACAAAGCAAGGCAAAGACAATGGCCTACATGATGTATATAGAGTGCAGACTGCCACAAGTCGAAAACTCCCATATTTTTAGCCTGCCACCAACAATACAAAACCATGCATTTTATTATGAAAAATGCCAACTGAGGTGCCAAATAAAGAGTGCATATTATGAGGCGATGGGTTTATTCTTATTCAGTACTTTTATTGTAGCCTAGGCCTACATCAGTTTATTTTCCCGGCGAACTAGACGTAGGCTACTAGGCTCATGCTCTACAGAATCGGTCGCAAATGTAGGCGTATTAAACAATTGTAGTTTTCCTCATTTATTCTTCGCAAGAAAATAACAAATGATTTGCGAAATGCAGAGGGTGGATGAGCTTCTGATCAAATTGTACTTTTTGGGCAAATCCATTGCCATTAAATACAGGCTGTGAGGGAGAAGTCTGTAATTGAGGTGGTGGACGCTTTTATTTCCGATATCTACAAAAGAGTTCCACTCCCCTTTCTATTACATAAGTGAAAAAGATTTCCACATAAGTAGAATGGAGGTAGAAGTGATAAAACGGCTTGCCATTGTATAGTATGTTCCATTAATGGAGTCCTGTATCCACCGTCGTTCATTCTACCAGTCTTGATTTATGCGCCTTGTCCATTGTCTAATCTGAGAAAAGGTTTGTCCAAAGAAATGCACATGTGTTTGGAGAAGATACAGATACCGTCATACATGCGGGTCTGCTGATTTTTTTCAGGGAAGGGTTAATCCAGGCCGGGACAGGGTCTGTAAAATAACAAAATTCGCCCGACGATTCATTAACATAAAGGCACGATGTCCCAAAAACCACATAGGCCTACTATATATATCTATCGTAGCATGGTATTAAGTGTAAAGTATTGTGCCTTACATTATACTCTTCTTGAAATTGACCGAAATCGTATGTCATAGATAACTTGAAGGTTATACCTTTTGTGAAAACTGAACTTTATTGTTGTTATCAGAATATCCAATTGTGTTTTTAAGACATAGACAGTTATTCCCAATCCGTCATCATTCTGCAAACCGATGATTGCATACCTAGATATAGTGGCGTCTGTAATCGTAATAAAGCAGATGGGTGTTTGACCTTTGGAGAAAAGCAATTCCAAATGAATCAATAGAAGCTGTCAGCTTATTTTATAGAGTTAGAATCGTTTGGTAAAAATATGTTGAAAATACATGTTTGACTGATGACTGACAATACAACTATACTGTGGCCTGTGTTTCTTGAATAAGTATGATACAAGTGGTTAGTGCAACTAATTGTATTAACGAACAATTAACGACGCTCCCACAGGTATGATATCGGTGTGGAAAACGTTTTTGTTTACAGTCAAGTTTTGTTAGATTTGTTTTTTAGCATTTTGTTTGTAACTAAACTTGTTTCAAAATATACTAATTGTAATTTTTCTTTTGAATTTAACTCGCAAGAGCACCTTTGATCGATATTCGTGACCATTAAACACATCTCTGCGGAGATGGCGATGCACTCTGTCAGAAAATTGCAATTGGGAATAAACCGTTTGTCCCTAGCAAAAGCCCTTCATTCTCTGGTATGGCCATTGATTTCTTAAATATGTGTCGATGTACCGTTCACGGGTTCGAGTCCGCCTGTTGACCATCAGGTATATGAGCAAGCCACATGTTGTGGCTATGGCAATCGCTGGGGTGGCTCTTACGAGGTTTCCTCGCGGTTTTCTACCGTGATAAGGCTAGTTACACTGTGAAGTGGATAATTCGTCGTCATATAAGTGAAATACCCTTGAGTACGACGTTAAACCCCCAACCAATCAAATAAACAAACTAAAACATTACATTTGTAATTGAGTTCAAACAAATTCGACATCTTAAAAGTTGGACGAGTCGGGATGTCGATGAAAAACATTTTCTTGTCTTGCAAACAATGTTGTGGATTCCAAGATATAGACCTTTATTCGTCTTAGTCATTGCTGTGATTTTCCTGGGTTTGGTTCTTTATGAACACAGTCAGACTAATTAAATCACAGAATGGCTATGTCTGTCCTTGTTACCGTCCGTGGTGATTTCTCTTTGGATGATAACTGCACGGCTTGCCTTCGTTCATAGAGCGACATCCCAACGGATCTAAAGACAAAAGAGAAATATATTAATGTTTGGCCTTCCGTGTCGACTTGTACACTGATCGATATAATACTCTCTCTGAGCCAAGTTACACATCTATGTCAATAGGAGAACAGCAAACACCCATAATTAGCGATGAAAAATCGAACATATTCTCTATGATATAGTTTCTCTAGGCACAGGTTAACATTATCAGCCCAAGCTATAGATACAGATTGAAAAGCTCGATGATTGACTGGAAACGTTCTCATATCGACTCAGATGTTCCCACTATAGGCCTACTATATTTATTACCGAAGCACTTTTGATGTATCTATCAGCTTTGAATGCAGTCAGTTCTTTGAACCCATAAAGCTAGTCCAATATATAGATGGAAGATGTACATGTTTTAACATACATGGGATAGTAGCTCGACCTACAAACGTTTTGATTGACAATTATAACGTCTGACTTCGATTGTATATTTCTGATTTGTGTATCTTGAAAGGTACTACAGAGGAAGCTGTTTCCAATAATTCACGAGGAGTCAGAGTAAGTAACAAGTGTTTCAGCGTCAGACTGAAGATAACAAAGTTGCCGGGATGATGCGTTGTAAGCTATGGGGCTAAGCATATATACAAATGTTTTTCTTGGGCAGTTTAAAAAAAAAAAAATTTACTTTCGTCATAAAATGTGACATGACAAAACAATTAAGAGAAATAATGTAACTGGGTAACGGGAACGGGGCCCTATAAGCTTGTTCTATCCGTATTATAGCTTAGAAAGTTGCTCCATTTGATATCTATGTGTATAATATGATAACATACATAATTGATTGGTGGTGGAAGAAAGTTTTGTGGAATTTTTATGAATATAATTAAAGGAGAAGTGGCATATATATATATATGAAAGTAAGGAAAACATAGTTCTAGGTAAATTGTTCCATTTCCTGGGACGGGTTGCGTGAATAAATTAAAAGGAAAGA
>JARFOD010077034.1:0-32343 GCA_031763545.1 Mopalia muscosa
AGAAAGCAACCTCTTTTCTCACCTCTTACGATCAACCGAGGAAGCCGAGGGAGTATTCTGCAGGGCCATGGCCAACCCGCTCCCTCACGGGGCCTCATGAATAGTAGTTGATCAAATTCATCACATGACTCTTGTGACAAAATGGACCATATAACCCTGTGTTCGGTTCAGGTTTATTACAAATTCATTAAAAGAAAGATTGTTGGATTTCTTCTCTACAAAATTTCCTTTTGCTACTTGTGATTTTTTTTTTAAGGGCGTCGACATTAGTTATGACAAAATAACTAAAAACACTACAAGGTACATCTCAAAATAACGAGAGAAAGTCTTAGTAAACTTACATACATGTAAACTTATCCATAATAAACCATCACTGTTTATAGCTCAGCATGTTATAGTATTATTGATATGACTGTTTTACATGCATTGTACATGCAGCCTACATGTGGTTTTACTACATACACTCAGTCAAGTAGATCCAGGTACACTATGGTCAATGCTTGTTTGTTTGATTGGTGTTTAACGTTGTACTCATGGGTATTCCACTTATATGTAGACCAATTGTCCACTTCACACTGTACATAGCCTTATTACAGTAGAAAACCGTGAGGAAACCTCGTAAAAACCACACCCGAGATTGCCGGAGCCACAACATGTGAGCAGCAATAAAAAATATTGTGAAATGAGCAGCCTAGTTGTCAACAGAAAAAATAGACTGCATTATTCAGGGTTTATTTCTTTCTCAAAGTGCAATAAAGATAAAACTCAATAAATAAGTTGACTGAGTAGAATACTCTTTGAATGGCATCTCATTTTATAACAATTTTGAGTAGAACAATCCCAGTGGATTTTTGTGTCTATCACAATTAGGAAAGTCTTTTAAAAATGTCAGAAACTTTCAGAAAACATTTAAAAAATCAAGGACTGTTTACTAGATTGTATTGTGTTCTTTGTGGTACAAACTAAGTTTCTAACATAAATAGTTTTCCAGAAATAAGTCTCGGAAAACGTTCAGTCTGTTGAAATGCCAGACATACATGTAGGCAATTGAAGTTCTGTGATTTGAATACCTGATAATGGGGAAACTAAATTTAAAATGTTTGTAATTTAAAAATAATTTCTTTCATCAGCATATAGTTTGAATACTTAACTTTAATTCTAAGCGATAAAAAAAAAAAATATTCAGTTCTTTATTTTCAGCTCAAGGTGTCCAGCAAGACCCTAAAGGGGATAATGGCTATATTCTAGTACATACATACCGGTACTAATTACGATTGGCAAATTAAAGCTTCGAAATGTAAAGGCACTGTAGTTTAACAAAAACAATATAGGCCTATATATTTTCTACCTGATATACACAAATAATATTGGTATAGGCCTAGTCCTAAAATGTTCCGGTACAATATATCAGTATGGTAATTTGAATAACAAATAAATCGAATTATTTAGCTCAGTTTGCTTATTCAGTCAAACAGTTGAGTTAGGCCTATATAATCAAGTTATCAACAACTGTAGGCCTACCGGTATCATACTAAAGATTTACCGGTAACCTAATACAATTTCAGATCCTTGGTTAAAACAATATCTGTCCTCAACATTGTGCATAAGACATAGGCCTATAATACACGTATGACAGATACCTTTACGGACCACCATCCGTCCATCCTCACTGTAAGTCAACACACATTTCAAAAATAGCCTATTCAAAATTTAACACAATCAAAACATTTAGTTCAAACTGATTACCGGACTTAATTCTTCAGCCGACATGTGCTTGTTAACGATTTCTGTTTCTTACTTGCGTTGCGATCAAGCTAACATACACCTGTACTTACCTGTAATCTAGTGGTCATTACTCCGGAATTATACAGGTGTGTTGGGCTTTCCCTTCTCGATTATGTCCAAGGTGAAGGACGAATGCACTCGTCACGACAGGTAAACTATTTTCCTGTAAACGTGATTCCAATGCTCACAGAACCTTTGTCGTTTTATTCATGGTCTATATTCGAATAAAGACAAAATTAACAGTAAGTTTCAAGCTGTGAATATTTTGTCTACATCTTAAAGTAACTTATATCCAGTTCGAATTGTCATGTGAACTTATTTACATAATGTGGTGTTTTGACGGTCGGAGTCGCAGCGCCATCGATTTACACTGTTTGACACCGAGTTACACATCTTGATTGAGAAAAACGAAAGTTAAATATATATCAAATGGGTTGCTAAAAACACAACTTAACCCCTACATCAGGCTTCGGAGACATTTCGACAGAAGCATGTCCTCTTACAAAGCTTTATCGTATTGTTTTTTTGTTTGTTTGTTTATAGATACATTATAGGCCTTTCTTTTGTAGGGCTAGTGAGAAGTAAGCACATTGATTAAAAGGCTAATTCCTCCTTTTAGCCCTACCATGGAGATATAAAAGCCTTATAAATAACCTAGGTAGCTGCTATCATCTATGTTTTTTTTATTAGGCTAGATATAAAAGAGCTTTATAGGCCTAGCTCCATGGCCCTACGTCCCGTCAATAGAAACCAATGGTTAAATATGGAAATTTATCCTCCACTATCGCCGCCCGCTTTAAACATAACTGATTTTTTTATGAGACACTCTTAACGCAACGTCTTGCATTTTACCTACCTGCAATAAGTCTTTTTTGACAGTTTTCAAATTTACATTTGCAAAGGGAGGCAACTTAAACAGGTCAACTAGGGTGAGAAATTAAAATAAAACTGTCTTTAAATGCGAGGAAAGAAAGTAGGTGTTGAATTAGCATGAAAATGAACTTTAAAATCGTGTAAAAGCTAAATGCAAGGTTATCACATTTATACAAAACCAAATGTAACTCCAAATGTTGAAGTTATTTTTGGTATTCTATATTTCGGCTTATCTATGTTTTGACATATTCCTAATGATGGGTTAATAGATGAGCCGAAGCATAGAATATCAAAAACAATTTAAATATTCGGAGGTGCATTTTATTTTACGCTCAGTTTGATCTGTGGTCGTACTACACATTTATATGCTTTGTGCACAAAATGCTTTAGTGTAATATGAACTATCCTAAATATCTTGTAGAAAGTTTTTAACTGTTGTAGTCACAAAAAAAAAAGATCTTCAAGCACATTTATGCTATCGCTTACAAAAGTCAAAATTTTTTACAGGTAGTCTTCCTTTTTTCACCTGTTGGCGTCATAACCGCATGGTGGCGTAGCCTATTGTGGCAGGTTGATTGACTTTATGGCCTGATGGAAATATATATAACGCTTCCAATAAGCCCAATGTTCGGGCTAAAGGAAATCGATACAGTCATTGAAAAGACAAGATTTTAAAAAAACATTGGAGACACATAAATGACAGAAAACAGGATTTAAATTAAAAGTGTGATACATTTTGGACAATATAATGTCTATGACAAAAATTCTGTTATTTTAAGATTAGAGACATATTTCATCCCAGGATAATTGTAATTCCCTAACCAGATAAATAGTTGTTTTTTCAATTTTTGTCCTCTGAACTTGTGACCCCCACCAGCCTTGGATGCTGATGACATTGACAGATATCATATTCAGTAGATAAGCCTGTAGTCTGGAGCTTTTCCTTACCACAATATAATGTAAGGCAGCTCATAAGACCTTTGTTAAGCAATGGTATATTACAAAAAACAAAACAATTTTTTTTATTCAACAACATTTTATTTTATTGTGAAATGGAAGAAGATTGCAGTCAACAATGCTAACAATGAATATCAGACTAACATTCAATTCTGTCTTTTAGATACACTGCTCTGCATTCCTTTATCAAGTTTCGAGACATTAGCTGCACTGCTCTGCATTCCTTTATCAAGTTTCGAGACATTAGCTGCATTCCCTCCATTGTCCCTACAAGACAATAATATAATGCATGCAAACAGACACACTAATTGTATGCCTGTAAAACAGAATGTGAAATTTCAATTTATTCAGTCATCCTATACATTTTGACAATTAGCATTTTAACACATGTTATTTGAAAAGCATTAATTTTTTCAATATTATAACTACAATAATAGACAATAATCATTTTAAATTCTACTAATTAGATCTATCTAATTTGCATATCTACACATAAAATGCTTTTAATTTGCATATTGGCACAGTGGCAGTTCATAATTATCGAACAAAGCAACATGTCTATATTAACAATGCTCTGTTAAATGCAAGTATAGTTGGATTGGAATATTATTACAGGATGTATACAAAAAATAACTTTGATTTAATCTGCATTCAAAATTCATTTTGGTGGACAACCTATTTGAAATCACCTTTTTTGCTAAATTGCAATTCTTAACTTATGTTGCCTTGGGTAAAATTTAGCTTTTCAAAAACTAAAAATTTTCTTAATTTTAAATAATATCAAATACATTAATGACGATTGCGCATTGAAGATAATGGTAAACTGTAGCAGCAGCGTTAAGAGAATTAATAGGGATGATAAAAAATGCACACACAAAAAAATGCATGAAAAGTCTAATGATTCTTGGATTTATTTACAAACATAAAAAGACAACACAACAGCAGAAATACAATCAGAGGAACAGCACAAAAGTATAAACAATTCTATAGCAAGAAGATATTCCCTCAAATGATATTTTATAGAAACTGAAATAAGATCAAAACAGAAAGTAGTCAAACTGACAACATCTACCTTAGTTCTGTTCAGGATTGATTTTAGGCAACATTAATTTATAACATTTGGTCTAAGGCAAGCCCTTCTGGCATCGACCTCTTATTTGTGTTAATCTGTTAATCCATAGCATACAATTTATTATGTTTTCCTTAATCTTTGTATCTAACAGAGTTTTTCACCCAAAATCACCTGGCAACCAAACATTTCAAATAAGTGAGGGCACATCTAAACAGAACACATAACATTTATTCGTTGTCTATATATAAATCCTGTATAAACTATGATGCAAGACTTAATAACAAACAATTAACCAATGCAGTTTACCTTTGTATACAGTTTCTTACAAGACAGCATTGAGTTATAACTATTATAGTTTATAGATTTATAACAAGATATTAACATCAGACATATAAATTTTATTTTCAATCAGACTTATATTGACCGGATTAACTAAAATCAATATTCTTCACAAAAAGAAGAATATTAAAATACATAAACATAAATTCTGTCAGAAGAATGCAATACATGGGACAGCCTATTACTCCATCTTCCTGTACATGCTATCTGTTGTGCTCCAGTTGTTGTTGTGCTCAGACATTCCTCTTTGCAACAGGCTCTGTCGGAAACAGCATTTAACTGCTTTATAAAACATTCAACATTAATTTAACGAAGGCAAGGATAACCAGTAAATGGCTTCTGGCATATTTCTAGATGCCTGAAAACAGTCTTTGTGTCTAGATGAAAACTTTGCTCCCAGAATTTACTAAAAGATATTATTGAGAAAGTTATTCTTGTGCCTGGAACTGGACCAACATTAGACGTATACATCCCCAATGATCAAACCCTTTCTTTTAGATTGATAGATACTTCTTCATTCATCATTTTAAGACATCTGTCCTTTTCTAATTTGATGATCTACGAGCTGCTGTCTAGAGGTCCAAAGGAAATAACTCTGAACTAGGATGAAAGAACCATTACTGAACTCAAAATTTTGTACAGCTTCGACACAAATTGATGATCTAGTCGTAGAGGGGAAAGTTGTTGCTATGGTTACTCATCAGGCCTCAGAGAGCAGGGACGATGGAATTCTTGTCCCCTTTCATGCATCCATTTGTTACAAACCCATTTAGAGCCAGCCAGTACTGGACAAGCAGCATGTCGAGTGTCGTATATTCCTTCACCATTTCTATACAGGTTGTACCAAAATGCAGCTGCACCCTGATAAGACAAAATCAATGCTTCAATAAATACTTTTTTTTTCTTACAAGATAATAGTTTGTTTTATTAGAGAGGACATGTCCCAGATTGGTTAAGTTGTCTAAACTTAATATAGTGCGGTTGTTGGTTAACATAAAAATCTAGTAAAAGCGCCCAGATAAAAGTTAAATGACATTTATAGACATTATTGACTTTAACTTCATAATCAAATAAATGTAATACCAATCCCTCCAATCAAATGCAGAAACATCATTTGAATCTTTCCAATAAGTTAAAAAACTTCTCAAAGGGAGATCTCTGTGTTGGGATATTGAAACAAAGGCCATACTGGGACAGGATTGTCAACCAGTAATTAATAACCCATTGAATATAACCAACATAACATCCTTTATCTGAAGTAAGAAACTATGCATTAGACCAACTTATAGAAAAAAGGAGAAATATTGTTGAAATTGTGACTGAAAATTCTCCAGACAAAATTACCTTTTCTGGAAATAATTTCACTCCAATGTATGGAAAGACAGTGGCACCCCCAGCAAGAACATCACTCATCTACAACGGTACAAGATTCACTATTAGCAAAACCCTACAGAACACCTGCAGTATACTATGTAACTATGTTTATCAAAAATTGATTACAGTTTTATGTTTGTTTGATTCGGGTTTAACGTCGCACTCAAGGGTATTTCACTTTTATGACGACGTGCCAGCCCAATGGGTGAAAGAAACCACCCTCGACACCACTGGCATCAAACAAAGACAGGATGGGACAAATACAGGACGACAACGACAGAACGCAATACAGACACCACAAACAGATCATCTTCCCGTTACCCTTTAGCTCTAAGAGCACCAGGGCAACATGAAGCTCCCTCTAACCGCCCATTGCAGTTTTATGACAATAATGTTTATTAAGGATACTCTAAAGTGAATGACCGTTGTTTGGTGATATAATGTACCGTAGTATACGTTGATGGTGTAAAAGAAGTCGCAATTTGAAAAAAGAGGTAGCAACAAATTTACTTTTTATGCAAAATGTTTGTTTCTGTAAGTTTTAGAAAAAATAATTTACTCCTTTTTTTTCAACAGAAAAAAGAAAATTCAGAATATATATATGTACATGTGCTGCAAAATGCACAGTAGTTTACAAGTAAAAAGGCGAAATGTAAAAAATTTCTGTAGGGGGGGTTAGAGTATCCTTAATGGCTCAGAAAGCTTTCTTTATTCACATTGAGTTATAAATGAAGACCCCTTAATATTTTAGTATACAAGTGGTTCTATACATTCACAATAGTACACCCTTTCAGAGAGCTCATTTCCATATCCTGATATATTTATGCACAATTAAGCTCCTTTTCCCATCACCTTCACCATAAACTATCCTGCCATTCACACGTATACCAGGGGCTCATTAGGGGACTTCATTTTAAACCAATGGTCAGTACACTAATCCTCCTGTCCCATGCCTTGCTTTTATTATTATTATACAAACCTCAATAAAACTTTTATCAGGATATCCAATTTTCGACCAATCACCAACCCAATATATTGATTACATTATTTTATAGGCTTCATATGCTTTTCCCCCCAATAATTGATGTTAGAGAAGCACCATCCAGACCTAGAGCATGGAGCTAAGAAGCAAAGCAAGTGGTGCATAGCGATATGCTTTCAAGATTGTTACCTTTCTCAAAAGTCTTTTTGTTCAATGTTGACTGGTCTTACCATAAACCACTGTGGCTTGTTTCATTACACTTAGGATTGTTTCTGGATATGGGGAACTAACCCTCTAACACAATAAATTTCAGCACCTCAGTCCAGTGTTCAAGAAAAGCAAGGCTGTATTAGTTCATCCTTTCACATTCATCTAATGCAGGCACATCTCAAATTCACTATGTAACAATTAGCTACGCATAAGTGCACTCAAGGTAAATGTCAGCCCGAAAGGCAGAAAAAATAAATGAAAAAAAATTGTGTGCTTCAACGATCTAAAATCAAGTGCTTAGATTCTGCATGTACATTTAGGTGAAGAATTTTTTGGACAGAAATAAAGCAAAAAGACTGATACAAAAAGGAGGGGACAAGAAGTGCAAGTCTAATTTTTAGTGTTAAGATCACTGAAAATCTTTTAAGCACACCAACACTGTCAGTGACAGAAGATGAGATGCCAACAACAGTCACACACGGAACAGGACTTGTTATAAGGACCATGGGAAATCGTGGCAAGATTGTTAACTCTAAGCAGTGTGGTCAGTCAGAACTAAAGCCAACGACCCTACGACACAGCCTAAACTTACATAGAACAATAAAGTGGCTATCCGGTTGGCTTGCTCAGGTGGAAATGCATGTTTTTCGTCTCTCTGTGATAATGATAGGATTGTTAATAATACAAGCAGGGTAATCAACAAAATAAGACTTCAAACATAATACAAAATATAACCAGTATCTAGTCTAATTACTGCCAGTGCTAAGAGCAAAATTATAGAAAACATACTATTCCAGATATTCACACTAAGAGCAGATAATAATGTAACTGAGGGGATTAATTTCAAAATTCTATAAAGTCAAACAGAAATTATATTACCCACAATTTTCATAATATTGCAAAACAATTTGAGGAAAATTTACGTTTTTAAATTCATCAACTTTTGAAATGCATGGTAAAGTTGAAAACGTAGGAAATAACAGACTTCATTTGATTACTATTAGCTGCTCTAGTTTGATATATCCGCAATAATTCCCCACCCAAACTTAAAGTGGCAGTACATGTGCACTACTGTTAAGACCAAGCAATGTCCCTCTCCCAGCTAAGGGAGACCACTCTTACCACTTACATAATACAACATTGTAGCAATCCGACGCCCCAAAGCTATTTCATCAGGTGTTGTCAATTTTCTCTGTAAGATATGTCCCAGTACACATCATTAAAACACATTAAATAGTATATTTTATTTCAATATTTTATGTAATAATCTTTGATGGGCATAAAGGTAAAATCCAGAAAAAATTTATGACCAACAATAAATTATGTATATACATATGCATGCCTGAAGTATTTTATTACAACATAAAGCAGAACAAAAGTCCTACATGTACACAACCTAGTTTTGAATTAACCTCTGATAAGGTAACAGACCATACATGGGAAAATAATATATAGACTCGCAGTATATTAAGGATTGGGTTTGAAGGTTTGACTCAATCATTATTAATAGGATGTGGATGGCCCATTTCACATTATTCTTGGCCAAAGAATAGTGGTAAACCAAGAAACCTTTTATAAACCACCAAGTCATTAGCTGTGCCTCACTCTCTCACACCTGATGGTTGACAGATTGGTTGAAAGCTGTGAAGGGTACATCAAAGTACAAAGTAGGATAAGAAAGTGGACCTGCTAACAGTGACAGGCCCCAGTATATTACAGACAGGGCCAGTTCCATAATATGATCCGTATCTCTGTCAAACCTAATCACAATTGCCATACTTCAGTTACTGTGGGTGAAGAACAACTTAGACAAGATCATTTTGTGGGGAAAAAAGCTTGCACAACACCAAAACGGCTTCACCAGGCCAATGGCACAAATTCACACACTGTTTTAAGTAAATTATTTGTTGAGAACTGCCAATCTATCGTAAAGAAAAAAGTCTTAAGAAGACAAATTGTATACCAAGTTTCTAGCATTTGAAAGAAACCTTACATCATGGACCCTGACAGCTTAAGAACAATCTATACTTACTCTGGCAAAGTCAAAATGAGGCTCATAGTGACCTCCTATACCGTAATTGACAACCTGAAATCAGGGAAGTTAACAAACACGATTAAACCATGTCAATACAATATATACTTATCTGTAAACAATGTGCATTTTACCATGGTTCCCTCGAATATAAGGACTGATCCATTGATTGGTGTTTTATGCTGTGCTGACAGGTATTTCACTTTGACTTATATGATGGCGATGTATTTAAACACTAATTTACACTAGAACAACTAGAATGTGAAGCATGTTCATAATGTTGGCAAATTAATTTTTCTCCAGTGCTAAGTTTAGACAGTATTGCTACTGTTCAAACAAACTGCCCTTAGCCATAGGGCTGAATACTAGGAGCAACATCAATCCAGTTTGTTTGGAGACCTGTGGGAAGTGTAAATACGCTGTTCCGTGATTGTTTGTTACTAGACCCATGTAGGTTGGGGGTTCCTTCACTCATTGACATGAGCACCAGTAAAATGTTGAATAACTCTGTTACGTGTATAACAATCAAACAAGGTTTTGTGTTTATATAAATGTACTTTACATAAGCCCATATATTGTAGAGAAGTCGTCTCTAAATGAAATACTCGAATGAAAACTCTTTTCAACACAACGACCAATGTATAAATCTAATCCCCAGCCAGCCAAGTTACATTTTGTTACTCAGCACCCAGTTTATTTTGTATTTTCTGCACCCAATATGCCACTGCACCATAAGTGAGAGTATCTTGTATCTTTGTTTTTAGTGGGAAGCATTATGAGCTATGCTCACAGCTCCCATGGCAATAAAGATTATATAAAAAAAATAAATGTTGTTATGAAACTGCTCTCCATGGCATCTGCAAAGTAATAGGATCTAATCCGGAACCTCTGTTAACTAGTTTCTATGGAGACGGAATACTTTAGGTAAATATATCACAACACATCCTCTCATATTTGGCCATCTAGCTATACGGGATAGATCCCAAGCATATGTCTACGAGTTTTACTCAGAAAATGGATTGACATTACTTTTCAACACAACACAACTCATAAAATAAAAACCAACAGATAAATCTAACAAGCAACTAGCTAAAGTTGTTCTAGAATTGTAAATTAGGACACAGTGTGGTTTTTGTGTAAAGATATTATCCACGAAGGCCTCCGCACATTTTAAATATTTTGATTCGATTTTTTAAAATATAGATTTCAGAGAAAACAAATTAGGCGGTGTTTCACGTTAAAACATATCTAACGAGACATGGTAATTTAAAAGAATATATCAATCTGATATGGTGAATAGACTCTTGGTGGTTTCGTGTCATAATTAAAAGACAAACCAATCAAAATGCCGTTGCAAACGTAGATTGAATGTAGATTTATAGTTTTAAACGGTTTGGAGATTATTGATGGAGTGTAAGTGTTTGTTCATTAAACAATAATGAAGTAAAGTTATTCATAATATAAATTCAGATTAAGTGTCCAGGGGTCCCCCTACCTTTCTAATTTGTTCAATTAATTAAGTACTTTAACTGTAATAAATATATTAGAAAATATTTTTTTCGTTCATCAGGCTAATATATTTCTATGTCGTGTTGCAATGAAAATAATTTGGAATAGCTTGTATTTGACCCATTTAATCCAAACATTTTTTGATCAAAAATATGATATATAATTTTGACATGATAACGGTGGTAATATTAAGACATTCTTACGACAGAGAAAACAGTTGTGTAAATTGGGTCATAATAGCGCTAACTTTGTAACGGAAACTTTTTTACAACCAACCATGCATACAAGTGGTCTATAACATTATCAGCATACAGGGTGTAGTTTGAAGGGAGTGGGGAAGGGCAGCGGTTTAGTGGTTAGCGTACCTCACTATTGACCTTCCTGTGACATACCAATCACATTTGTGTAAGAGGTGACCAAAACAGGCGACACCAGCGTATGTAGGTAAGGCAGAGCGAGTTGTAGACAAATAATCGTCTTGTGTGTCAAATACCCGTTGGTACGGCCCAAAACGACAGCCTGGCCAAACAAACGAGTACAAGATGCTTACATTACATGGTTATCGCTATTTATAAGGTTATCTGTTATACAATTACTTTCTTACAGTAATAATGATACATGTTACTCGTGTGATGTTAATTGTGACAATGGTAACTCTGGGTATCGCATGCTTTTAGCGTGTTCAACTTCTGGTGGCAAATTTGAAGGTCTATTGTGCTGAGGTTAATGATTCTCCTAAAAGCTACACACGACTCTCGGGGAATGGCACTTTTCCTCAGATTTAAGGCTCCTACAAAACATGTAAAACCGTAAGTCAGAAAAAGGCAAAGCCTGTGAAATACATGCAGACTTGATACTGAAAAATGTCACCGTGGAAGACTTGGTTTTGCACACAAATTTAATGTTCGCCAGGAAAAAGGTCAAGGACTTTTAATCGTTTTTTTTTTAAATAGAAGACATAGCTGTTTTTATTTTTATTTTTTTTAAATTGTGGCATCGATGGTTGGTTCAATCTTTCTTACCTAATACAAATATATGTATTTAAATTAGGAATTCCATAGCTGATCGTTTACTAGTTACAAACAATCAATCTAAAACTATACAGCTTTCAATATTATTTATATCATAAGTATGTACGGTATAAGTTTATTGGTGGATTTATCACCAAATTGTTTGCTTACTCTTGGCTATTTAGCGTCAGTAAGTTAGTTGCTTGATTGATGCAGCCAAACAACGATATATCATAGATAATCTGCTCTTTGGTGTGGCTGACAGACAAATCGCTAGATACATCCAGCTCTGACTACTTAACTTTATAAATCTCTCTGACACTGACAAATGCTTTTGCCCTTTAGTGCCTGACATGGTTTATCTTATTAACAGAATTAAACATGTATGTTTAGTTGACATCCAGGTGTACTATGGTTACATTTTCACTTAGTTTACACTTAACATAGCAACACATTTTATTATATGGAGTGTACACTTATGTGTACCATTGGCTATGATGGTTTGCCCTTTCAATTTATGAATTCAATGTGTCACAATTAATCCACTTGTTAAAATGGCACCTTTTGCTTTTTTAGGAATAGTAACAAATAACAAAAGGAATAAAACAAATGACAACAGACAAAGTTTTATGAATTTTCCACCAGAATGTCACCAGACCTCATTTTGGTAACATTTGTTAAGTTTACTGCCGTTGCTAGAAGTGTTTTATTCAGAGCAAAAGGTGAAATATTTGTTACAGACTTTATTATGAAAACTTATTACTATAAATTTGGACAAATTTTCTTTCATTTTTTGGTTAAATTAGTATTATTGTGTTATTGTCTTTCTTTGGGTTGTGAGGAGATGCTATCATATCTGGTATACAGTTTCATGACCCATGTCCCCCACCCTCCAAGGAGTGCCAACAAAGACCTCCTATGCGGTGGCCAGCAGAGGCGGATAACGAGGGTTCCATGGGTGGTATAACAGGAAACTAAATAATAATTCTGCTCTGCTGAAGGAGAATTGTTCCACAGCAGAACCAAAGAATATATTTTGGTGTTTCAAGTATCATATACAAGAGAAACAGGGAATCCAAAAGCAGGGCAGGCCTGTTTAAAATGTAGCTATGTTGTCTTAACTTTAGACGTACACGATCTGTAGATACGTAATATGCACATTCCTCTTATTTCCGGCAGTTGATTGGTTGATACAAAAGTCGACCAATCAAAATTCCGAAAAGAAGCAGAATCGTTGAAATCGTTACTCTAAAAAGATTAAATCAAACACAAAATTCAAGAAAGGCAAGTTATATCTTAGAAATAAAACAATAAAAACTTATTGACTAGTTAAGCATTATTATACTGCAAATTATTGGTAAAAATTGAAATAACAGTACGACTTACAACTAAATTACAAACTAATACTGTCAATAAGCCATATGCTTGATTTAAAAGCCCTCTGCTGTTTATCTACTTTAAACAATAACGGAAACTTTTAAAACAGTCCTATTGTCTGTGTTACCATATCTTACATCTGACACGATAAGGCCAAATTTAATCCAAGGCAAATTTAACAAAGACAAGTTGTATTATATAAATAACAAGATCAAAACAAATTTAATACACAAAGAATATTATACTTACAAATATTTGAAAGAATTGAAATAACAGTGCCACTAAACGACTAAGTTACACATCAATGCTGTCAATAACTGAGAGCCGATCTAATGCGCCAATGATAAATGGTCATGCCTTCATCTGAATTAGGTTTGATAAAAAAGTCCAGCTTCAAACTTGGCAAACGTTGCCACTACATCAATTATCCTTCAAATACCAATCTTTGTCACAGAGGGGAACGTTACATCTGTAAAAGCTCTTCGAGCCTTACTTCATACAACCCAGCTAATTGTATTGCACACCATCAATTTTATCCACATTTTCCAAAAACCTCCACATGTTCTCGTAAAAATAAATTCGATCAGCGCTAAAATGAACCAGTTGGTACAATAAAATAAGAACCTACAGAAGACACCCGGGTTACTTTGAAAGATGTTTACCTTTCGAGAAAAATAGGTTAGAGATAAATCCTTACATAGCTTTATTCTAACTGTTGCGTTTCACATCAGTACAGTTCTCAATAAATGCCCTCAACAACATATACATATGGATGCATGGTGAATCAATATTTCTGGTCCATTTTAAAACCCTTGTCAAAAATAGAAAAAATATCTGTAAAAATATAAAGATGTATCAGTGTATGTGGTCTACTTAGTAACATGTTCACTTAAATAAATATATAAATGTCAAAAGTCAAAAACATAAAACAACATATGATAAATATGCCAAAAGTGTAGTCATAACTGAGAATTAACATTTACATCAAATGAAAGTACTAGTCAACAAATACAGATACTGATATAATATCATCAGCGCGGGAATTAAAAATGATCTTAATCCCGGTTTTATTTTTTTCATTTCGTTACTTTTTTTTTGCTCCACGGTATAATTTCTGATCGATCGACAAATTGATACCTTGTATGGGTTTACTGAATTCAGCCTGTACATTTGAATCTCTCCTGTGTCCACTTGGATAAACAAAAAAACGCAAAAAAGCTGTAGGTTTTTAAATTAAGAAACAAATTATTCATGCAAACTGGAGGAAAATTGCATGGTTTTAAACTGTAGTTTCTGTTTGTTTGGTCCGTATGTATGTCCATGATAATAATTATTGATTGATTTGTGTTTTGTGCCACATTGAGTGGTATTCCGGGACGACTTGCATCTTCACAACCCAAGGTTAAGACATTGGTGAATTGACCATGGCATATAAGAAACCTCTATCGTGTTATCTGAGTCGACTAAGGGCACATACTCTTGTCCTAGCTAGGGTTTCACACCACGTTAACTGATTAACATTACATTTTTGCAAAAATAATTTTAAAAATGTACGTTTAAAAAATATGCCGATTGTAAAAACAACAGCGAAAACACACACATACATTAAGCTACAGAGAAGACATCCAAATACATTGCACAACAGAGGAAAACAGTATTACATAAAGCAACTGAGAAAACATCCTATTGCAAAAAGAAAAGTGAAAGAGAGAAATCAACTACGAAGAAATCGATATAGGATTTATGAATTGAATGTCAAACATAAGAGTATACAATTTCTAAAAGCTAAAATAAACGACGAATTGTCAATAGGCTGATTGATATAAAGGACACTATAAGGCACTTTGACAGCAGTTGTCACAAAAATTCGAACCGGAAAATCGCGATGTTTGCCATCAATACAGAAATCTGACAACACAATGAGATTTTACTTCAATGATTATTTATGAACTTGGCAATTCGGCACAAGCACAACAGCAAATGGTCAGTACCAGAGCCAGAGAATAGCCAGAGAAGAGAATAATGTATTTTCACTACAGCCGTTCAAAATTCCCCAGAAAATCCAGAATGTAATTTTAAAAGAATCCGCCGATTTTTCTGTTGGCCTATGTGCTGTTCCCTATGTTGAAGCCTTTTGCTAATCTGTAAAGCAGACAAAATGTACATAGTTGGACGGACGCAGTGTAGTTGAGAAGAAACTGATATTTATAGGTCACGCGGACGTTTTGCTAAATAAAAAGGACATTTTCAATCATCATTTCATAACTATTATGTTTTCTTTATAAATGATTGAAAAAAACTAGATACCCAATAGGAGTCACACGTTAAATTTCAGTCGCGTCCACAAAACTCATCGCCAGGGGTTACGTGGACATTGTGTGTTAATCTGCCTAAACATCTGAAAGGCCGCTCTGTACGAATACAAAACGTGATTTCTGGGATTCGACGGGAATTAGTAATTCCACAAAAACTTAACTCATCCCGTGTTCTGAGACATGTCAGGAAGAAATTGGAGAGATCGAAGTGCATATAAAGGGGTTTTCTTAAGCAGCTTCCACCGGGAATTCAGTATTTACAACTTTGAACCCTTATCAAACAACCTATGTCATTGTGTCATCAGCGGTAGACATATACTGCCAGCGTTAGTCGAATCATATTCAAGTTTCCATCACCACTATTTTCATTTTAATGATGTCGGTCGATAAAACAACATATATTAAGGTCACAACTCAGTAAGCCAATTGCCATGCAATTGAAATGGAACTCTTTCTGCACTTGAAATTGAACTCTTACTAACGTGTCCCATGAGGGAGCGGGTGGGCCATGGCCCTGCAGAATACTCCCTCGGCTTCCTCCGTCGATCGTAAAAGGCGATAAAAGAGGTTGCTTTCTGTTGCCCTGGTGTTCGCAGAGCTATAAAGGGTAACGGGAAGCAGATTTGTGTTTGATGTTCTGTATTTGTGTCCGTCGTCGTATAAGTGAAATACCCTTGAGTACGACGTACGAACACCAATCAAACAAACAAACAAACTTACTAACGTAGATCAGTACTACAGTATATGTGCTGTAAAATATATATTTCGTGCGTTAATGAAACCACTAAAATTTCGATGACTTTGCCAATCCATTGAACGAACTGATTAGCGGTGTCGAGGGAATTACTCCTAACAGTATATGCGACGTGAGATTCAATTATGCGTAGCTAACTTAACTTGCTATACGTCATCAGATATATCTCTATTGAATTCATCATCTCCACCAATCTCCCTGTGGTTTTGTAGAAAAGTGTTAATTTCGTTATGCTGTTTACACTTCCACTGATCTATAGTTTGACTCACTCAACTGTTCTGGGATGTTTTCTGTTCAAGTGTGTATTTTACACACATTTTACCCAGGTTTCAAAGTGCGGATTCTTCAGCGAGTTCGTCCTCTTGTCCGTTGAGGGCTCTCTAGGATAGACGTTACACAAGACATCAAATTAAACGATGAAAATGGTCGATATAATGGCTGGGCAGGTAGAAGCATTGCTATGTTGGGAATACACCGACATCAAAGTAAATATCGCTCCCATATATAAACGTATAAAGCACATTTAACTTAAGTCCAAATAAAATGTCAAGATAACAGAAGGAGTGAAACCATATATCGGCTAACTTAAAAGCAATATTCAAGGTGCAAATGTGTCTAATATATACCGTATATTTTCTCAGTTATAGGGTTAAAATTAACTTTGTTTTGTTTATAATTTAAAAAGCTTGAATCTAGTCCTCATAAGATGTTGTCATGCTATAAACTGTGTTTGTTAGGTGGAGTTTAAAGTCGCATTTAAGGGTGTTTCATATAAATGACGACGGATAATCCATTTCACATGGCCCCTTGCTTAACCATGGTGCAAAACAGGAAGTAAACCTCGTTAACCTCGCAGTACACTTAGTATACAGACACGCTAACCAGTAAACCGCGGGTTCCAGACTAGAAAGACATTCAGATAACATGTCTGAGGTTATTGGTTACTCTTTCCGTGTTTGTTGTGTACTCCCCTTTTCTCTTCCAAGTATTCTGTTTACCCCACACCCTCTAAGGGGTTTGTTTGATTGGTGTATAACGTCGTACTCAAGGGTCTTTCACTTATATGACGACGGATTGTCCACTGTACACAGTCTTATTGTGGTGGAAAACCGGGAGGAATCTTCATAAAAAATCAACGCCCGCCATTGGCGGAGCCAAAAATGTGACTCACTCATATACCTGATAGTCTTTATATCCATACACCCGTTTGTGGAAGTTGATCAAACGGCTGTCAGTTAAATGAAGCTTCCTGTAGCCGTGGTGCTCTATGAGCAAACGTGACGTTGATAAGTCAGCTTTAATTGGAGTTTATGTACCTAGTGGGTATATCTTAGATACAAACCATCATGAGAATCGGCCATTATTTTATAGAAGAAAAGTTCATTTTTTTTATATTTCTTGTATGCTTTGTGAATGAGCTTACAATGGAATGGATTATAGACATAAATATAATCGCGTCTGGGCCATCAAAAGAGTGCTTTAAATTGAGCGACAGACCACCTGTAAGCCTGTCACGGCTCTCTAGAGAAAGCACTTCCCATTTCTTTATCTTTACGATGGGTGGAAATTTGTTGAAATCCGTTACCAAATCTTTTTGCAGAGAATTAATTTAAAATTAAAGGCAAGGAAATAAATTCAGACTTGTCCGTGGGAAAGAGCGACGTTTCGTTTATTTATGAATTGATTAGTGTTCTACGTCCCATTCAGCGGGTGTTCAGCTGTGATGTGACGTAATGGGGGCGCTTCATCCTGCCATCTATACTAAAGGGCAATAAGCCGCCGATCTGTTTCATGATATCTTTGTATAATGCATTGCGATTGTCTCGTCTTTGTTGTCAGTGGTATCGATGGTATTTGTAGTGTATTGACATAGAGGTGAGCTAAGAAGCTGGCTATTGTACACCAGGACACATTACTTAGATATAGTGTGGATGGATAAGTACTTAAAACTGATTGGATTTAGGTTCTTTGTAAAAGCATATACTCGAGAGACGCTGAACAACGATCTCCTGTAATGGAGGTAATTTGCTGTAAGTGGATTAAGAGAGACAAGAGTGATCTGCGTAATGGAGATGCTAACATTGTTCAGATATCTCTTCTCTGATAAGTTTTAAGTGAATGAAAGAAAATGCTGGTTTGTTAGGGCGATCGTAAAATTCAAACTCACATAAAGTTGAGATGCGGCCTCGTCTAGATGTCGTAATGTACTGTAATAGATCCAATTAAGACTGAAATGAATTACATCGTACATGAGCGATGTGTTTACATTACGCTGTAAATTGTGGCATTATTTTTTGGTTGCTTGCAATTTTCCTTGCTGCCACAGCTTTGTTGTTAGTTGTCTAATCCTTTTTCGCTGTACTGTTCACCGGATTGAACCCGTCTATCGACCATCGGGTATTGGAGGTAATCACACGATGTTGTTTTACGATCAAATGCTATTCTTATATTCCACTGGGTATACCTAATTTGCATAATAATACTTGCGTGTAACTTACATTGGCAAAACAATTATGGACTAAAAGGGAAAGGAAACTTTATTTCCAGATTGTCTTATATTGTCTTATGTTGTCACTTGTATAGGTTTGTGTATAATTTGTACTTTCAAGTGCAAATAATCGGATGCTACATTTTTAAATCAATTTACTTGATTTATAGTGTACTTGTTAGAGTTCTCATTCCATTCGACGACCAGAGAGTCTGGTACTTTACTACAGGCTTATTGATCCGTTGTCAAATGTCTGGGCCCCGCTCAATCGTTGGGGTTAATTTGAACAATGGGACAAGTAGTCGAGGTAACCAGGCGAACAGATTCTCTTTAAGGTCTTATTTTCCACAGTTTGTCTATTCCTTACTTATTAAGTTGGTGAAATTGCCTTGTGTTTCAACGACTACATGTAAGGGTCTTATTTGGCACCTAACAAATAACCCACCTCATTGCTTTTTCCTCCCTAAACAATAAGTTAATCAGCTAATAGTTGCCTCTTTGCATAGACGCATTGATTCAATTACAGACCAAAAGAGTGTAGTTTCCAACTGCGTATATGACATCAAACGCATAATGTTGAGAGTGTGGCCATTGTTTTACACAGTCCACTAAATGGAGGACTTGTTTGATAGCACTGTTATCATATGGTGGTGGATACGGATCAGTGTTTCTCAAAACACGGCGTATTTAAAATCGTTAACACTTATATCTGTACTATTTGTTTATTTTATTTTTTGTTAACGTTCAATGATAAAGGTGCTATTGACTGGAATACTGTCAAAATGCAATTTATTAAGGGAATAGCCTGTTCTCATGGCGTGGTGTGGTATTCTTTTTTGTTGTCACATATATCCTTTATTATTCTTCAATTTTCACTGATAAAACAAAATCACTTCTTTGCTCTCGGCGAAGACAACCGTCTCAAATAGAGCCAATATTTCTAGGAAAAACAATCAAACTTTCTGATTCACACAAACACTTAGGCCTCACTCTAAACTCTCGGGCAAATTGGAATGACCATCTAGCCAATTTAATATCAAGTGCAAATAAAAAAATATCAATGTTCCGTGGTCTTAAATATAGCCTAAACCGCAAATGCCTCGAAATTATGTTCAAATCTTTTATTCGCCCATCTCTTGAATATGCAGATGTGGTTTGGGACAATATCACAGAAGACCAATGTGCAACAATTGAATCCCTTCAAAAAGATGGGGAACAAGGTTCGATTGTGTTGCCATTCAATTACGTATTCTGGCAGGAAAGAATCAACATGTATTGCTCAATTAAATCATTTATGCAGACTGCTTAGTCTATTATAGAAATTTGGAGATTCGGTTTCATTAAAATAACATTTTTGGGGGTAATATATCCACTTGTGTGAACAAACGCTTCGAACAACAGTCTAGCTGCAGTCGCTTTGTTGTGACCTATCCTAAGTTTCATTTGATTGTTTTCATATTGGTAAATGATTCGACTGGATGGCTATTTAAACTGATTGATTGGTCTTATTTCTGACCACATGAAGTTAAATCTGGTACTATTTGTTTTATATGCCCAACAAAATACACCAACGAAGCCAAAGTGGTAGTTTTCATTACATTGTGCTGGGGACCCAAAGCATTTAAAACAAATAAGTGTGTCTATATCGCTAAAATGGTCGGACTCCAGACTGGAAACTGTAGTTGTCTTCTTTGGATGTTGCAGATTTCCAGACTTTGTAAGTGCACTGTTTTGCTTTTCAACTCAATTAGAGCTAATCGACAATTAAACCTAGCCTCTTTTATAGTGAGAAACCTCGTTCATCCATGTGAATATACCCCAAGTGCGACGTTAAATCAAAAATAACAAAGGTACAGTTGACAAAAACAGAACAGCTGTACATCGAAGAAGACTCAATGTGCACATTCAAACCATTAAATCACAACCGCAGATCTAAATGTTTAACTTTTATTTTGCAGACTCCACGAAGTACACCTCTTGCTGGTCAAAAGCTGCACTCAACCCAAGAGATTTTTATTGCCGGGACGCAGCAGAGTACAGTGTCAAACGACTCTGCCAGTAAGATTGGTGTTAAGTTTGGACAGATTCTAAGCCGGAAATTACTTCATCCGAAAAAACAATATATACGTTATATAATAGAATATAGTATAGTATATAATAGATCGTTATCTTTTAAAACCGTCAACTGTTGGTCAACTTCGTCGTCCCCACTTATAACATGGTGTCTGATTAAAGATTCTTTTTGTTTATGACTTATGTAGAAATATGGGTGTCATCTCTCTAGCTGATTTAATTACTACTTCTGAAGTATTCCTTCTCCATTCGTTTAATACAAATTCAATTTTGATCATTTCTACTTATATATATATATATATGTATATATTTGGCAAACAGGACTATTTTACATTTACAATGGTTTTTAAGATGAAAGGGGACATAACCCAGAACAACCAGGCTTTTTCAGTGGCTGAATCTGCTTTTTGTAATTGTGTTGCACATCCATTTGTCTACAAAATCTTTACTCTATGTAACTCTTTACACTTCGATCGTTTCAATTTGAAAACGGTTTGTCTATGATTCTTCCGCTTGTTTTACACATTACACCCTCCATGATATCTTTTAACCAGGCCATTTCAACACTACACCCTTTTTTCTCATCTACCCACTTAAACTGTAAACTTCTGTTTTATTATGCTTTCTTTTCACTTGTTTGTACACATGATCTTCTTGGTTATGTCCTTTTAACGCTTGATTTTATCAACTCCTTTATTCTCCCGATTTGTACAATTTAATCTTGGTCTGTTTTCTTTATAGACTTGTTCGCAGAATTCCTCTTCTTGATTTGACCGTTTAATGAGGAGATTTTAGCTAAGTCTAGTCTTTTCATCATGTCTTTCATAGACTCGAACTGTAGACCTTTTTCTTTTTGATTTCTTATCCACATTTCAGGATGTGATTTATCCACATCTTTTGAGCACATGTATTTGGCCCACTCGATTTGACCTCATAATGTCTTGTATACAATCATTTGGATATTTGGATTTTTACTTTATTCAATTTTCTATTTACACAATTCTTCCTTTCATCCACTCGATTTAAACTGTTCTTATATTTGATAATGTGTACTATCCACTCGCTTCCATAGGGTTTCACCCGGAGTATACCCTGGATTCACTACATTCACTACACAATTTGCATTATCTTCTCCCCCATCCGCTCCCTCTTCTTATTTAGACTTATATGCATTTCTATCATTTCCACTCCTTTGGTACCATCTGCTGTTCTATCTTTGATTGTCTCTACATGTGTTAACATGTGCAGCAGTTTGATACTTTACCGCTTTATTGCCTCGATTTTTTCTTTAGGGCTTTCGTAAACTCTTTCAAAACCGTTGACAAGATAGACCTATATTAGTTGTTGGTTATTGTAAAATGTAAAGTATTCATACAATATTTATCTGCAGATATCTGGACTGCATTAAGAATAAAACAAAAGCGCTTTGTGGAGATGAAGAAAGTGAAGTGGCACGGTTCACCGTTGCAGTCAACTCCATTAACTATGCTACCCAAATGGGATCCACATGTACCGGTATGTTTCACTTTTAGCTCAGTTAAAACTAAACATTTTGCTCCCCTGTTGCTCCGTCCAGGTGATGAACGCATAGCCATGCTATAGGAAGGCTGGCTAAAAATAATAAAATACAAAATAATGTACAGCATATATTCCACCTATAGCAGTAGGTATGTATTTTGTCTTTCAACTATGACCCAAATGACAGTCTGTGACTGGAATAGTCTCGAGAGTTTCTGTTAAATTTACAGTCGATTTTGGAAATATTTGCGTGATAGACCTTATAAGTTTTTCTTTTTTTGGTGACTTCGTTTCCAAGCACTGCTGAAATGGTACATGCGGCAGAAAGGATTTCACCAAAATGTTACGGTAGTAACAAAACAGAAAGAAAACGATCACCGATTTTATTTATTTCCGAATTTAAATAAAAATACGGCTCCAACAGCGGTGTTATACAGTATAGCATACAATGGCAATTATACCTAAGGAATACAATTGAAGTAATAGACAATGAAAATGTAAGTAACTTAAATAAAGCATACAACGGATCACCGTAAAAACTTGTTTTATAGAACCTCAATTACGTGGACTTCAAAACCCGGTGTATAATGACAATCAGCAACTTCTTTGAAGCCTACAGGAATAAATCCGTAGATACAGTTCCAAGGCATTAATCAATGAATTGTTCCGATTATATCCACATTAGGTTTATCAGCATATCATCAAAGTGACAGGGGTATATACTAATCTATCCACAACAGGATAATAAACAAACTATTCGAAAGGATGGATATGTACAAATCCGACATTAATCTCCGTACAGATATACCCAGGCTAGGTTCAGTATTAACACTGTCTTAATGCGTTACAACTGATCCCAAATGACACAATCGATCTAACTTATATAGGGAAATGCATAAGATCTAGATATAATTCTACACAATGGAAAACTTTAATTTACCCAATCAAACGATTTCAAAAGAATTAGCCCAGGGTCAAAGAAACTCCTAGAACAATGGAAGTAAGTAAACAATGACTGACCTCTAAAAACTGTGTAACTAGAAAAATCTAAAAAAATCAGTATGTTAACAAAAGTTTGGTTAAACAGTAGTTGAAAATATTTGTTAACACATTGTTTACAGTTTATTCATCAAAAGAATAAACTGTACAGACTGCAGTTAAAGAGTAACTCCGACAAAAACCGCTCTTTATATAGATCTTATAGAAATAAACTAAATCATACCATTCGCTTTGCAAGAAAAAAATACTTTGAAAATAAATTTAACAAATTCAATAATGATACTAAAAATACCTGGAAAATACTACAAGAACTACTTAACAAGAAAAAACCCAAATTACCTACTACATTTAACATCGATGGGCAAGACACCGACAATAAAACATCTATAGCTAACGGTTTTAGTGATTATTTTGGCTCTATTGCTTCTGATTTAAATTCAAAAATACCTGTTGCTGATTCTCTGTTTTCCGACTTTCTTGGGGATCCAGTGGCGGACAGCTGTGTATTTGCTGACGTTTCTCCATCTGAGGTCAAGTCTGTCATAACGGATCTCAAGTCTTCTTCTGCTCCAGGGATAGACGGGATCGGCGTGGCAATCATCAAAATTGTTAAAAATTACATATCTATTCCTTTGGCACATATCTTCAATTTATCATTTACATCTGGCACTGTCCCCGATTGCTGCAAAATTGCAAAAATTACCCCTGTCTTTAAATCCGGCCAGCAAAACCATATAGAAAACTACAGACCAATTTCTGTACTCCCATCTATTGGTAAAATCCTAGAAAAACTCACTTCTATTAAAGTCCTCCGCCATCTTAATACAAATAACATAATTTCTGATAAACAGTTCGGGTTTCGGGCGAACCACAATACTACATTTGCTACTCAATTACTGTATGACAGACTTGTCGCAGGTAGGGAGGAAGGTAAATATACGGTTGTATCGTTTCTGGATCTCTCGAAGGCTTTCGATACAGTCAATCACGCTATATTATTACAAAAACTTAACCACTATGGGTTCCACGGTATAGCTAATACATGGTTTAATAATTATTTGTCTAATCGTCTTCAGTATGTTAATTTTAACAATTCCCTATCCGGACCTTCGACGGTGAATTGTGGAGTTCCACAAGGATCCGTCTTAGGCCCACTATTATTTCTCCTTTATATAAATGACATCCAAAACGTAACAAACCCTATACTAGATATAATTTTGTTTGCTGATGACACCAGTGTTTTATGTTCATCTAAAGACCCGGAAACCGCAATACATACCATGAATCTGGGGTTAAGTAAACTCCACACATGGTTCTGTGCCAATCGGCTTTCATTAAATATACAGAAAACAAAATTCATGCTAATAGAACCAAACCTTAGAAATAGAAAACAATTATTAACAACTGTTCGAATATTTAACACTGAAATCCAACGCGTCAAACAATTCAAATTTTTGGGAATAATTTTAAATGATAAACTTAACTGGAAAACACACGTTGACTACATTAGTAAAAAAATTTCACGAAACATTGGTGTCATCAGCCATGTCAAAGACTCTTTAAATAAAAGGTCTTTGTTTATATTATATTACTCGCTTATTTATCCTTATTTGATTTATGGTATTACTCTCTGGGGTAATACTTACGAATCCCATTTAACATCACTTTTTCTAATCCAAAAACGTGCTGTGCGTGTAATTAACCAATCCAATCGTTTAGAGCATACAGCTCCATTATTCTCGAAACTACAAATCCTTCCGCTTTCGCTTCTAGTCCTTTATAGCAACTTAGTTTTATCTTATAAGTTCTTTCATAGCCGGGAAGCAATTCCAGCTGCGTTTGAGCTATACCTTGTTAGACAAGTAGTTGTTCAACAGCGAATTACCAGACGCATTTTGTTTGATTTCCATAGACCTTTCTCTAAAACTAATCTTTCTTATCATTTATTAAAGTCGGTCGGTCCCAGGGAATGGAACAAATTACCAATATATATTCGAACCATTGAATCAACATCACTATTCAAATCTAAATTAAAATTATACCTACTTCAATCCACCCCACTGTGACAACTCCATATTCATCCTGGCCACTTCTCATTATATTAAAAAAATTCCATTAATAAATAAATACCAGCTACCATATATTAACTGCCTAAACAAACGTTTCAACAATTTAAGCTATGTTTTCATATATATTTTGGGATAGAACAAGCCCTCTTTGGGCTTTATTCACGCCATGCTATATGTATTTATAAATTGTTCCTTTAACGCTTTATATATATATATTATGGTGAATAAATATCAAATCAAATCAAATATTTAAGGTCAATGTTTTTTCCCTCTTAGGAAACAAACTTTTAATCAAACAGGTTTAAGCCATGGGCTCAAAAATGAATTCTCCATCCCCCGAAAATTCTGGTACAATGATCAGCGTGTCGGCTTCCATATCCTGCTTCGATGTACATCAGGTATATGAGTGAGTTACACTATGTGGTTTCACGGGAGGGATTTCTATTTTTCCAAATTGTCATGAAGGGTATCAGCTTTGTTTAAGTTATGCGCAGTCAGAAGCGGATGATCCTAATTCGTTAAATACATGTAAGTGGACTTACTTTGGGTACCATGCTAAACTCAATTTAAATAAACAAACAAAACATATCAACCCGAAAGTCTGATCTCTGATTGAAATAATTTGAACTCAAATTCTTCTGCATTATCTCTGCTTTTTTGGAAAAATTGTTGTTTTTTTTTTTACCCCCATCTGTAGCGTGATTGTATAGTTTTATATCGTAGTTGAGACAGACAGTGACAGAAAAAAATAAATAAGCATTCATCTTAAAGTAGGTTGATTGTGCCGCAGTTATCATTGGTTAGTCCCTTTCTAAATTAAATAGGTCGATGTTATACGCATTACTTTTTAGAAACCAGAATTAACGTAGTTTGCTGCTGCTTTATCATCATGTGGTTACAAATGACCAATCAACACTTGGATTCGAAGCAAATATATGAGCGTATATTTTCAGTCCAACTTGGAAATTATTGTTTCGATTTATTCTAGGTATCATTTCAGCTAGCCAAAACGTTTCTTTCCGTCTGTCTTCTATTTTGTTCTATGTAGTTTCAAGCCCGACGGATTTTCAGACCATAGAAGTCTGGAAAAGTCATGCCTATACAGCCTGGTAAGACCGCTTCAGAACTTCGAACATCGCTTTGCTTCTCCGCGTATCGCTTCGCAATTTTAGTGATCCAAGCATTTTAAAACATCGTTCGTTTTAAGCCAAAAGGGTCCAGCTTGACCTTAAACCTTAGCCGAACCAGATCCTAAACAAATGAATACAGGGAGGAAAACATGCTCATTTTTAGCCCTTGGACGAGCCAGATCCTAAACAAATGAAGATAGGGAGGAAAACATGCTCATGTTTAACACTTGGACGAATCGGATCCTAAATAAATGAATACAGGGAGAAAAACATGCTCATGTTTAACCCTTGGGCGAACCAGATCCTAAACAGTTGAATTCAGGAATGAAAACATGCTCATGATTAACCCTTCGGCGAACCAGATCCTAAAAAAGGAATACAGGGAGGAAAACACGCTTAAGGTTACAACCTTGGACGAATCGGAAAAAACAAATACAGTGAGAAAAACATGCTCATGTTTAACCCTTGGACGAGCCAGATCCTAAACAAATGAATACAGGGATCAAAACATGCTCATGTTAAACCCTTGGACGAATCAGATCCTAAAAAAATTAATACAGTGAGAAAAACTTGGTCATGTTTAACCTGGACGAACCAAATCCTAAACAATTGAATACAGGAATGAAAACATGCTCATGATTAAACCTTGGACAAACCATATCATTAAGAAATGAATACCGACTGGAAAACAGCCTCATGTTTAACCTTTGGACGCACCGGATCCCAAACAAATGAATACAGGGAGGAAAACATGCTCATGTTTAACACTTGGACGAATCAGATCCTAAACAAATGAATACAGATAGGAAAACATGCTCATGTTTAACACTTGGACGAACCAGATCCTAACAAATGATTACAGGGAGGAAAACATGCTCATGTTTAACCCTCGGACGCACCAGATCCTGAACTATGGAATACAGGAATGAAAACATGCTCATGATTAACCTTTGGACGAACCATATCCTAAACAAACGAATACCGGGAGGAAAACAGCCTCATTTTTAACCCTCGGACGCACCAGATTCTAAACAAATGAATACAGGGAGGAAAACATGCTCATGTTTAACCCTTGCACGAACCAGATCCTAAACAAATGAATACAGAGAGGAAAACACGCTCATGTTTAACACTTGGACGAATCGGATCCTAAATAAATGAACACATGGAGGAAAACACCGTCATGTTTAACCCTTGGACGAACCAGATCCTAAGCAAATGAATACAGTGAAGAAAACATGCTCATGTTTAAACCTTGGACGAATCGGATCCTAAACAAATTAATACAGGAAGGAAAACATGCTCATGCTTAACACTTGGACGAATCAGATCCTAAACAAATGAATACAGATAGGAAAACATGCTCATGTTTAACCCTTGGACGAATCAGATCCTAAACAAATGATTACAGATAGGAAAACATGCTCATGTTTAACCCTTGGATGATCCAAATCCTAAACAAATAAATAAAGGGAGAAAATCATGCTCATCTTTAAACCTTGGACGAATCAGATCCTAAACAAATAAATACAGATAGGAAAACACGCTCATGTTTAACACTTGGACGAATCAGATCCTAAACAAATGAATACAGATAGGAAAACATGCTCATGTTTAACCCTTGGACGATCCAGATCTTAAACAAATGAATAAAGGGGGAAAATCATGCTCATCTTTACCACTTGGACGAATTGGATCCTAAACAAATGAATACAGGGAGGAAACACGCTCATGTTTGACCCTAGGAAGAATCGGATCCTAATTAAATGAATACAGGAAAGAAAACATGCTCATGATAAACCCTTAGACGAATCGGATCCTAAATAACTGAATACAGGGAGTAAAACACGCTCATGTTTAAACTTTGGACGAATCGGATCCTAAAAAAACGAATACAGTGAAGAAAACATGCCTATGTTAAACCCTTAAGAGAATCAGATCCAAAACAAATTAATACAGGGAGGAAAACATACTCATGCTTAATACTTGGACGAACCAGATCCTAAACAAATTAATACAGGGAGGAAAACATGCTCATGTTTAACATTTGGACTAATCCGATCCTAAAGAAATGAATACAGGGAGGAAAACATGCTCATGTTTAACTCTTAGAGGAACCAAATCATAAAGAAATAAATACAGGGAGGAAAACATGCTTATGTTTAACACTTGGACGAGCCAGATCCTAAACAAATGAATACAGGGAGGAAATCACCCTCATGTTTAATACTTGGACGAATCGGATCCTAAACAAATATATACAGGGAGGAAAACATGCTCATGTTTAACCCTTGGGCGAATCAGATCCAAAACAAATTAATACGGGCAGGAAAACATGCTCAAGTTTAACACTTGGACTAATCCGATCCTAAAGAAATGAATACAGGGAGGAAAACATGCTCATGTTTAACTCTTAGACGAACCAGATTCTAAAGAAATAAATACAGGGAGGAAAGCATGCTTATGTTTAAACCTTGGACGAACCAGATACTAAACAAATGAATACAGGGAGGAAAACATGCTCATGTTTAACACTTGGACGAACCAGATACTACACAAATAAGTACAGGGAGGAAAACATGCTCATGTTTAAACCTTGACAAACCAGTCCTCCTATTCATAAAGGTACTTAAGAATTTCTTAAAACGAAGAACTATCAAGCCAACGTTCAGCCTTTGGTTTTCCACTTAAAATGCTTAAAGGCGAAATAATACATTTCTATTTTTAAACTTTCCCTTAAAATCTATTAATTAACACCACAAAAATTGAAGTATAGCGTTTATGTTCTTAAAACGATGTTTGGAATTGGTTAAATTTTTCTGAAGAAATTCTTAACTGACATTAGTAGAAATATAGCACAACGGAACACTATAATATGCCAAGGGGTAAATTAATAAATCTACATTTTTAAAAGGTATGGCCCATTAAATGAAATGTATCTGTGTGTGCCATTTGAGAAGACGATAACAAGACGATCTGCTCTGTGTTGATAGAGAGTGAAATGTGGATACCATCATCTGTTTATCAAGAATGGTGTCATATTTTATTAAAGACTCCAATAAAAAAAACTGAACATACCCTTCAGCACATTGATACATTTCGAATAACCAATACTGTAGGCGACATTAGCCATATTTTTTTAACCTTGTTTTAACCAATGCCTTAATATGAGCATATGGATTAATGATATTATACCAGTTGATTCGTGGAATTACTTGACATATTTCTTGTCCTCAAAATGTGCTCAAAATTGTTCTTGTGCTCTTGGGCTCAAAATGACCCCAATTTTTTTATGGTTTAGATCACAAGTTAGGTACCTAAACTAGATGATGGTGAAAAAAATGAGAAATTATAATTACGAACAGTTAAATTTGAGTCTACAATTTAGTTTTCACCTGGTCATATATTCAAGTTGCCAAACCACTAGGACTTATAAATAATTTTCGTTTATTTGCAGATGACACGTGTTTATATATTTTATCCAATGATTTGTTGGCACCGAATGTAAAATCTGATCTTAATCATGACCTGCGGTTAATTGAGTTATGGTCAAATAAATGGTTAGTTAGTAAAACACCAGCAATACTTGTTTCCAAGTGCCGGAACCAATCCATTATCTCTGTTGACTTTAAATCATCTTCTGTTAATATCTCAGCTTCCAATAAACATCTTGGAGGTACCCTGTCACACGATGCCTCATTGAATGATCACATTGAAAACGTCATATTAAAAACAACAAAACGATCATCAATATTCTGTGCCTTAAAATACAAACTAGATAGAAAAAGCCTAGAAATGATATACAAGTGTCTCGCGAGACCCTGTTGTGAGTACGCGGACGTTGTCTGGGATACCTCACAGTGGTACAAATTCAGCGACTAGAACTTATACAAAAAGACTGCCCCAGGACCATGACAGTGCTTACCAGAAGCGTCTCATCTTAGCTGCTTTATGAGGAGTCTAGTTTTCACACACTACGACAACGAAGACAACTTCACAGACTAAGACTTTTTCATAAAATATTTTAGGACACAACAAATAGCCTCTATTATCGTCTTCCACAACTCACAACTGACAGACACCCGTATCTACGGAGAACAAATCTAAATTTAACTCTCTTTTTTTTTGTAAAACAGAATTTTTTCCGAAAGACGTTTTTCCCAGCAACAGTGACTGACTGGAACGCACTACCGGTAACATTAAAAAGTATCCCAGACAATGTCTTGTTTGACAAAAAACTCAAAATTTACTTGGTATGGTATATACAGGAAGCAGACCCGACAATGTTGCTTTGTGTCAACTAAGGAATGGTTGCAGTTCTCTTATCGATGACTTGTTCAATATTCACCTGACCAATAATGCTAAATGTGCATGTGAACTAAGTAATGAGACAGCTAATAAGTATCTGATCGACTGCACTCTTTATACACAACAGAGACAGAGATTACTGGATGGTATTTCTGCGTTTGGATACAGGGGTGATATTAATTCCGTACCTAATACTATTGTTTGGGGACAGTAAACGGCCTGATAAAACCAACCAATCCATAACAAACATATGTTGCACTTTTATTAAAGAATCAGAGCGTTTCTCTTGAGGTGTGCATGTGCTGTAGGTGTATTTCTTTGTGTACCGGTATGTTAAATGTCCTTCATCTATAATTATAATATATATTTATATGATGTATGAAGGCGAGATGCAAACTAGATGCTTACATAGCAGATAAGGCCTCCTTTGTTGGGCAACAAACTAGTCATGTTTATTATTTGGTCGACAATTTGAAATGTGATTCAGAAAATGTGGTATACCTTATAACTTGTTAGAAGTGTATGAAACAATATGTTGGTGAAACCAAAAATGCCCTACGACTTAGAGCCAACAATCATTTGAGCTCCATTAGATCCAACCTCTTAATAGCTGAACATTTCGCTCTTCCTGATCATTCGGTTAAACATAATTTTGAAAACATGCCGATTGAAAAAAAAACACAAATTCTTCTCTCTGTGTCGGTTATTAAATGGATTCGACAAAACAATCGAAACTGTAAAACAAGATCACTTTAGAATACAGTTGTAATTCCGTGTGAAGGAGACTACTCGCGTGTGGGAGCTTGTTATTTTAATATAAATATATGACCTTATTTCTTAGATAAGTTATTATAAAGCGCGTACTTAAATATATATTAACACATTCCCCGTCCACAACCTAGTTAAATATGTTGAGTATGCTACATAAACCACCGAATGTCGAATTACGAAGAAAATAAAACGAACTGTTTGCATACAAAGATAAGTTTGCATTTCAATACTCAACAAATTATCAAATAAAATAGGAATTATGAGTTTGCTATTCGAGTAAGACTTGTTTGTTGTTTCTGCTTTGTACAGAGATGCCCTGGTCCATCTTGACTGAGAAGTAAACCAATAACACTTTGCTCTTTATACAGATTAACGGCCTGTGGGGGGGGGGGGGGGGG
>JARFOD010077035.1:0-20535 GCA_031763545.1 Mopalia muscosa
CAATTACCGTTTATCACATAGCTGTGTATGATTATCGTTTATCACCTATCGGTGCAAAATAAACAATTTGCCAATGAACTGTGTGAAGGTACCATTTGTCACATAGCTGTGAATAATTACCGTCTGTGACAAATCTGTGTACAATTACCGCCTCTCACATAGCTGTGTACAATTACCGTCTGCCACATAGCTGTGCAGAATTACCATTTGGAATATAGATGTGTACAATTACCGTTTATCACATAGCTGTGTATGATTATCGTTTATCACCTATCGGTGCAAAATAAACAATTTGCCAATGAGCTGTGTGAAGGTACCATATGTCACATAGCTGTGAAAAATTACTGTCTGTCACATAGCTGTGTACAATTAGCGCCTCTCCCATAGCTGTGTACAATTATCGTCTGGCACATAGCTGTGTGCAATTACTGCCTGTCACATAGCTGTGCAGAATTACCGTTTGTAATATAGCTGTGTACAATTACCGTCTAGCACATAGCTGCGTACAATAACTTAACTCTTGTGTTGATACAGATTGACACTTAGGTGTCCATAATAAACGTTTGTCATTCAGCAGTTTATAATTTTGATTTAAAGGTAACCATTCAAAGTTTATTGGTAATAGTGAGAAAATCCTTCGAAATTCAAATAACAAATAGTTAAATTTATGCTCTGCATTTAGTTTTATTAGTGAGGGTGTTGCAAAGTCATTGTGTTGTAGATTAATGGGATTATCATCGTAGACTATTTTCCCCACATCTGTAGTGGTGTAGTTGCAGTGGTGAATGAATTACGTGTATTTCAGGTAAACAAAACACCTAGCTACTCAATGGACCTATTATTTTGGGCTTAGCCTTCAAGGTTTGTTCTACTCAATAAACTTATTTATTCGGTGTTAAAGTACACTTAAGTGTGTAAAATAAACCATTTGTCACTTATTTGTGAGTAAATACCATTTGCCACTTATCTGTGTAAAATTATCGCTTTACAAAATTAAATGGCGCCGTGTTAGTGTATCATAAACTAGAAAACAGACTAGCTATGAGTTTTAATTTGTCACTAATCTGTTTACCAGTACCACTGGTAATTGGAATGTTAACAGTTACCTTTGGTCAACTATTTACATTAATACGTTTTCACAGGTAAAATTAACCCCTTGGTACAAGTATCGCTGTCACTTGTCTCGGTACAATTACAGTTTATCACTAGTAAGTGTGCGAATACTGTTTGTCACTTACTTTTACACATAAATACTACTCTCATTGCTTTTAAGCTGCCGCCGCATCTGTTGCTTATATATGTCAACTGATCTGTAGAGTTTTGCGCATAATATAGAAACATAAATTTAATAAGGCATTTGCATATTTTCACAGTTGAAATAAGAGACTGTAGCCTGTGACGAAGTAGAATGCCGCCTAATCAAGAAGCAGCAGGTAATATTTTATATGAGCTGCTAGGCAAAACAGGATTGACTTGTGAAATCAGGACAGGTATAGCTCATGTAATAAAACAGTTTAAGATAAATTTAGTTTAGTTTTCCCAATGTTACAAGTCATGGAATACTTTTAAAGTATGAGTAATAACTACAAGTCGAGAAAATACTCCTATCATGAAATAGTCTTTTTGACACTGCAAATTCTCTACACCTTGAGATAAAACTTCGTAAACAACGTGAAATGCGTATATGTCGAGTATTAAGACAATAAAACCAAGTATTAGACTACTGTGGAAGCACAGAATAATTCGTTAGACTCACTATCAAGACACAGAAAATGCCTAATACATGTTATTTAAGCTGTAAAATAGTCAGTATAGAACTACTTTTAATGCCTTGGAGCTTGGGTAGTGTACCGCGTATGTGATTTTATTACCGGTATGCGGTGTTAAAGTAACTAAAGTTAAGATTGAATTATTTCCTATGGTCGGACTTACCTTTACAAGTGTGGGTTGGGCCCCAGTGTCCAGGCCCTCCAGTAAGGTGAGACTACCCTCCCACTGGTCCGGTACACAGCAATACTTTCTGGTGGACACCAGGCCTAATGCCAATACAAGTATGATGAATTTGAGCATGGTGTATATTACGAGCCGTCAGTTTGATTGTATCTGAACAAGTGAAGCAATCTCAGGGCACACTGAACACGAGTCATATGATTCGTCTTCCAGGTAAAACTAATGGGTGTAACCCTGATATTTGTAAAGAAAACAAGCGCTTTGTTTAAGGTTTAAACTTTACGAGTTTAAAGGAATGTTGTATGTATGCCGTTCATTTTTATAACAATCCCAAAGGAGATAAATAAAATTACGTTTGACGTAAAAGAATTAAAACAACATTTTAATATATCACAGCAGCAGAGGTATTGATCTGTTTCCGGAATTTGCCGAGATCGTTCAATTGTTAGTTTATTGAGTGTTTGTAAGGACCACCTGATTATGTCTTGTGCTATCTTGTTTTCGTTTTTTATCGATTTCATGAGGGTGGTGTTTTATCTCAGGTGACAAAACTTCACCTTGACACAAATCCGATATGGCACATAACAATCTGTTCTAACAGGAGTACGTTTGATTTTATATACCACACTTAAGCCAACATTCAAAACTGTCACACAATTGTTCTATTCAATTGAGAGTATCAACGTGATCAGAATTAAATAAATCATCCACACGTATGCAGTATTTTAGATTGATAACTGATAATAATGTAATTACGGATTAAATACTGACCACGGTTTATGTCTGGGGTAGATTTATACTATGTATGTAGTTTAATCCTTGACCTCGGTAGTTATAAACTGCCAGCGGTGGTATTGGGTTAACCCATACCGATGGCTGTAGTCATAGGCAGACCACAGCAGGTGTTTAATGACCATAATGACAGAATTAAAAAGCGGAAACAATGAACACGGTAGTGAATCTAATTCAATTAGTAGTTATGTACTGACCACTATAACTATATACTGAATAAGTTAATTATTGGTTGATTGATTACAAGGTGGCTATTAACCATGGTAGTTATAGAACAATCTTGCTGACCACGGAAGTAATACTTGACCAGTTTATTATCCACTATTATTTATTATTATTACTCTATTATTATCCATGGTAGTTATAGAAACAATAATGCTGACCATGGAAGTAATACTTGACCAATTTGTTATCCATGGTAGCTATTAACCAAGGTAGTTATCCTGGACAAGACATTTAAAGAACCAAGGAAATTAATTGCACTGGGCCAGTTTGTTATAGAACAATCATGCTGACAACGGAAGTTATACTGGACAAGGTGGTTATTAACCATGGTAGTTATAGAACAATCATGCTGGCCACGGAAGTTATACTGGACAAGGTGGTTATTAACCATGGTAGTTATAGAACAATCATGCTGACCACGGAAGTTATACTGGACAAGGTGGTTATTAACCATGGTAGTTATAGAACAATCATGCTGACCACGGAGGTTATACTGGACACGGTTGTTGTTAACCATGGTAGTTATAGAACAATCATGCTGACCACGGAGGTTATACTGGACAAGGTTGTTGTTAACCATGGTAGTTATAGAACAATCACGCTAACTACGGAAGTTATACTGGACAAGGTGGTTATTTACCATGTTAGTTACATAACAATAATTCTGACCACGGAAGTTATACTGGACAAGGTTGTTGTTAACCATGGTAGTTACATAACAATCATGCTGACCACGGAAGTTATATTGGACAAGGTGGGTATTTACCACCTTAGTTACATAACAATCGTGCTGACCACGGAAGTTATACTGGATAAGGTATTTATTTACAACCTTAGTTACATAACAATCATGCTGACCACGAAAGTTTTACTGGACAAGATAGTTATTTACCATGGTAGTTATGCTGGACAAGGTGGTTATTGACCATGGTAGTTACATAACAATCATGCAGACCACGGAAGTTTTACTGGTCAAGATAGTTATATACCATGGTAGTTATGCTGGACAAAGTGGTTATTGACCATGGTAGTTACATAACAATAATGCTGACCACGTAGGTTATACTGGACAAGGTGGTTATTAACCATGGTAGTTATAAAACAATCATGCCGACAACGGAGGTTAAACTGGATAAGGTGGAGAGGGAGTGGCAAGAGCTGGGAGGGAGTACGTCAACACACGGTTGCGCAAGGTGGAAGTACGTGCTCCCCACGCCAAGCCTTGCCGTGATTGGTTGCGCCCGTGATAAGTGAGTTGTACGTGCTTACAACTTGCTAACAACGTACGATCTTCGTACGATGGCAACGTTATCGTACGGAGGACGTACTTACACGTGCTGCTCACGTACGGTGTCCTTACTCACTCGCAAGTTGTAAGTGCGTGCAAGTGCGATAAACGTTAGCTTTTTCCGCCCGATGTCGAGGGATGGCGGGAGGGGGTGTATATATTGAACGACCTTCCAAGGCTCTCCAGAAGTCCCAGCTGCTGCTGACTCAAGATGTCGCCCATTCAACTGCAGAAACTCCGGGTTCTGATACTGCAGAAATCAGTGCGCACAACGTGCTTTGTAAGTGCGGAGCACGTGCTTACTCGGCACGGTCCACGTAAGTTCTGCGTGCTCATTGGAGAGTTGAACTGAAGAAGTGCTGAGTATAGCCATGGACCATGCACTTCTCACGTGTGCAGCACGTACGTGCTATGGGCGCCGTCCGTACAGCAAGTGACCGTTGGAAAAATTGAAAAGACTCACATAGTCAGTGGCTGTGCGCAAATTGGCTGTAGAGGGCAAGCGTGCACCCGTGCTGGGGGGAATCCGTAGCCCGACCGCAGCGAAAGTTCCTCCTGAACTAAAAGTGCTACGTCGTGTCTGTGTGCTCCCAAATCCGTACTGAGGCGGTGCTCACCACGTACCGATCGCCAACTTTTGTAAACGTTTTTGCAAGTAGACAGCACGTACTTGCAAGTACGGCGGGATATGACCGAGGCCTTATAGATTGACCACCGTGGACTGACTGCGGCAGTTATAGACTGACCTATGTAGATATTTAGCAAAGGATCCCATGGATTATGGTTAATTTTAAGGGTTGGTTAAGGTAGTTGTAGAAAGTATCATCCTAGTCTAAGCCTGATCGTAGTAATTATGGACTTAATAGATCAAAGCCCTGCCAGAAATTATAAACAAACCTTGCTTATTTTTTCTATTTAGAGCCATCACCTGAGAACTCTTTTTATTTCTCTAACAGATTACTTCCCGAATAATCATCACTACATGGTGTTAAAACCTCAAGAAATTCAGACTTTATAGACAGCGTGGAGAGTTGAAGATGTAATTTATTGGGTAGCTAACGAGGGGAGATAACTCCCCTTGTCTGATTTTAAAATCAGACAATCCAAAAGTCTGAAACAGTATTTTCTCGGAACAAAGGGCAGGAGGGGTAGGCTGAATGAACAAGTCAATAAACTGTCACTAAATGATAAATCAAAATATAAATGTACTTTAATATCTCACAATAAATCTCAAAACAATAAATGTAGAAACTGTGGAGGAAAATATCCTGACAAATGCAGTTATCTGCGGTGAATCATTTGGAGAAGTGGTGTTTATCTAAACCAAACGACGTCAGCGACATACGTTCTGATAAGCCAGTAAATATGGCTAAAACTGGTAAAAAGTATAAGAACAAAGCCAACAGAGTAAATACGGTTTTCTCCAATCCTAAACAACAGCAACACAATGATTCGAGTACAGACGATGAATATGTCTATGTGTTATATGATAGTAAGGACAAACGACCAGAAGCACACGTTGAAATTTGTGACACGAGTGTTAATGTGATGATAGATTCTGGTGCAAGTGTCAACATATTAGGGTTGGAACCATTCTTGAAAATCAAGGGAAAAGTAAACATTAAACCTACTAACACTAATATTTTCCCCTATGCCTCAAATAAACCTCTACCTCTGAAAGGTAAATTTGAAGCCAAAGTAGTTTCATCTCACAATAGTGTGTTAACCACATTTTTTGTTACTCAAGCTAGCAACACGTCACTGTTAAGCTACAAAACAGCCGAAGAACTGGGACTAATACAAATATTAAATTTTGTTGCCGAACCCAAGCTGAATAAAAGTGAGCATCTGAAACATGAATATTCAGATTTATTTACAGGTATCGGAAAGATGAAAGACTACCAAGTTAAACTTCACATAGATCAGAGCGTACAACCTGTTACGCAGCCCCATCGTCGTATACCTTTCCATTTGCGGGAAAAAGTGACTAAAGAATTAGTCAGACTTGAAGAACTAGACATTATTGAGAAAGTGGATGGTCCTACTCCATGGGTTTCACCAGTAATAGCAATAGAAAAACCAAAAAGTCCCAACGAAATTCGACTATGCGTTGATATGAGGGCTCCCAACAAGGCAATTCTACGAGAACGTCATATCACCCCCACGGTAGATGATATTATTACTGATCTACATGGAGCTAAAGTATTTTCTAAGCTTGATTTAAACAGTGGTTATCATCAACTAGAATTACATCCAGATTCCAGATACATCACTACTTTCACTATACATCAAGGGCTCGAAGATATAAACGTTTAAATTTCGGAACTTCATCTGATGCAGAAATTTTTCAGAATGTCATTCAACAGTGTCTTCAAGATATTCCTGGGACAAAGAACATAAGTGATGACATCATTGTTTTTGGTGCCACTCAAGAACAACACGACGCATCATTAGAGAAAGTCTTCCAACGATTGCGTGAAAAACAACTAACATTAAATCCAAATAAGTGTGAATTCAACAAGTCCAGTTTGGAATTTTATGGATACATCTTTTCAGAAAAAGGTGTCACCCCTGATCCAAAGAAAGTTAGTGCTATTACTAATTTTGAACAACCAGAGAATGCGGCAGCTCTGAGAAGTTTTCTCGGGATGGTTAATTTTTCATCAAGATTCATCAACAACTATGCAACAATAACAGCTCCATTAAGAGAACTTACACACAAGAACGTTGGCTGGAACTGGTCTGCATCTTGTCAAAAATCGTTTGACACTTTGAAACGAGCACTAATTGAAGCCCCAGTCATGTCGTATTTCAACCCTAAACTCAAAACTGAAGTTGTAGTTGATGCAAGTCCGTTTGGTCTGGGAGCAATATTAGCTCAGTGTGAAAACATTGACAGTTCACCAGTGTGGTTTCCTAGCATCCCGTTCTCTGACTCAAACTGAACAAAAATATTCACAAACCGAAGGTGAAGCGTTAGCGATAGTATGGGCTTGTGCGCATTTCCATTTATACCTGTTTGGTTGTTCATTCGACCTTATAACAGATCACAAGCCATTGGAACTGATCTTCAACAACCCATATTCAAAGCCACCAGCAAGGATTGAACGTTGGGGATTACCTGTACAACAGTATCAGTTCAACGTTATTCACATAAGAGAAAAAGATAATCCGGCTGTTTTAAAGTTAAGGAGTTATTTGAAAAAAGGGAGAGATGTAATATCGTTATAGTCAGTATACGTGATAACCTACCTAAATAGGATTCGCGTTTTAGAGGTTACCCAAGTGTGTATCTGAAGTGATCATTGCAAGTCCATGTCCTTCCAAACTCTGAGTTAAGTTTGTACTTTATTTTCAACAATACCACACGCTACAACCTACACAGATTCCAGACATAATGAGCAGCTACACAACCTTATAGTGCAGCAATATACAGATATATCTACCAGAATGTTGAAGAAAGATATACTCGGTCAAGTCTAATCGCATTTGATGATATACCAGAATGCTGTTACGCCTGGGAGTCAGAATTACTATTAAATGTACAAGAGCTATAAATGACACTATCTGAGGAACTAGATATGCTTATTACTTGGCTTGATCTAGACTCGTCAAAATTTTCTTTCACATTAAAATCAGTTTATTTTCTTAACCCTTCGTAACATTCTAAGACAAATGGTGAAATGGACTTCTAAATGATTCGTCTTCAAACGAGATACGTCCACAATCAAGAATGACGCAAGCTTTGATTTTGACAACAACAATAAGACTACAGCAAGTCAGCTACAGTACCCGCAAGAAATCTAGCTGTGTCGTCACTTTTCTTTATAGACAGAAGTCCAAAATGGTCAGGATGGCTTCGCTGAATGGATAAATTCGACAAGTTTTGAAGGCGGAGAGAACACTTGGAGATAGATGAAGGAATGTGCCCCACTGGCATCTACAGAAAATATCAAAGAAAGTTTAGTCATTTATAGTTTTTGATAGGCGTAGGCGATTTCCAGCAACTGACATGTGATTGTGTTGACCTTCATAGCGTAACCCGGGCTCTGGTTCCAATTGATTCCTTGTTCGGCCATGATACGCGTAGCATAAACGTTTAAGCGAGGTACATACTTTTATAAAAACCTCTCTGTGGATTCGTACAGTGTGAGCCTTGTATTTTATGTTTAGTATCCCATGAGCGTAATGAAAGTTAAATCAATCCTGAAATGGGTTAATAATACATACACCTACAACGCATACATGTGTTTTTTCGTTCATACTCCAATAAACAGTAAAAATAATTTCAGCAAATCCTTGTTTTATTCATACCAGATATTTTAATCTAATAAAACAAAAGTTTCGTGACAACTGCAGTATCCTTGATGTTTTTGATAATTAAAATTAGGTGGAGTCAGAGGACACATTTTTACATTTCAATCCGCCAAAATAAGATAAACCCGTCAAGCCCAAACCATCTGGTATAACATCGAATAGTCCCCATGACGTCCCGTGGCCATATTAGATCGATATATAATAACGTTTATTTCTAGGGAGACGGAATAAGTCCTTTGCCTTCGATTATTCCGTATATGGTCAATTGCTGTGAAATACCATATGTGATGTATAGAGCAGATATCAATGGATAAAATCGACCTTTACAATGTATCTTAGGTTTACACGGAAGTGCTATTCCTTTTGAAACATTCAGCATTTTACTAAACAATAATTTCTTTTAATCAGATGGATATAATTTATTTTATGGATATGTCAAAGTTCGAAGCATGCAATGGTATAAGTAACGTGTATACATTAACCCACCTAGGTATATAGTCTTATTTTTATCGTTCAATACTGCGGTCGATGTCTTCATATACAAGTGATGACCTTGTTTCTTGTATAGTAAATCCACCAGCGCACACGACAACATCGCATTAATTTCTGAGAGATGCTTTGAAAAGCACAAATACGAGGCCCTGTACAAGCGGATTGTTTTGTTCATCCTTAACCTTTAGCGAACACTCCAGCTGCCGCCATTAGAAGGCCCTATGTTTAACTGTAAGGAACTATCTAAGCAGATTTCAGAAACAGATTTCTGACCTCGTACAAAATATGGAAGCACTGATTCTATATTAATTGTGCATTTTAAACGTCCACCATATTTTGTTCGTGCTCTGTTAGTGTATGTAGAAGTAGTACTAGTAGAATGTTGTATCTACAAATATTCAAAATAACTGTATATATTTCTAAAAAGTAATCACACTGGAACATTGATGTCGATTACTGTCAATCGATGAATCGTGTCATGTTCTAGATAAACTCCTGGAGACTAACCTGTGTTTGGAAGTCAAATCAATCACACACAGTCAGAATTCCAACCTACAAAACAGTCCGACAGTTCCATTCACACAGTAAATGTACATGCCCAAAGTTTGTTTGTTTGAATAGGGTGTAACGCCGTACTTTAGGTTATTTCGCCCATATAACGGAGTACCAGCCTAATGGGTGAAGACAATCCCCTCTCAACGCCAGTGGTACTAAACAAAGACAGTAATGCATTACAAGACAATCACGGGATTCAAGCCATTTTAAACAAATCGGCTTTATATACCTCCTTAGCCTTAAGAGCACCAGGGCATCAGAGAGTTTCACATCCCTCCAAGCCCTCCGCTGCATACACACATATATACCAGACACAATGCTCAACCACCACAGCAGCAATATACATATCTATCTCCTATAATGTTGAAGAAAGATAAACTTGGTCAGGCCTGGCAATCAAAATTGCTATTAATTATACAAGACCTTCTAATGACACCATCTGAGGAAACAGATATGCCAGATTTAAATACTTGATTTGTTTTAGAATTGTCAGATTTTGCTTTCACACTAAAATCAGTCAATATTCACAATTCTCCAAAAAATACAATGACAAACGGACTTCTGAGTGATTCTCCTTTGTTGTAAGCTACAACCGTCCCCAAGAAAACAACATGTGTCCTCACTTTTCTTCAACAGAAGTCTAAAAAGGCCTGGATGGCTTTGCTAGATGGTTAAATTCCACAAAAAATTTGGAGGCAGATTTTTATTGGCAATATAGTCTATACAGAAAAAAAGGATATACATTGTTTTTTGACAGGCGTTAGCGCCTATCGATTTCCAACCTCTGAAACGGATTGTATCATCGAGCATCCTACAATCCTATAAGTATCCTACACGAGCATTTTTTCTAGTAAAAAGATTTTTTCATAGCTTCTCTTTATTACGATCCTCGGCCGATAAACGTTTTTTGATCGAAGTTAGCGCTGCGCTTGCTGCGCGACCCATTCATATTTTATATTGTAGGTTGACACTGACTGACGTAGTTAATGAAGTTTTTTTATTTTTGCATAGCTGTTGTTCACTTTTTGTATAAATACTGCCTGGAATACACAGCAACGATAACATTTCACAGCGACGTCTTCACGACTGTCCTCACTACTGTCATGTTTTGCTTGTAATTCCAGGTAAGTTCAACTCTAATCGTAAACATTGATAAAATCGTTTTTATATCCGATTAGTATAACGATAACATTTCACAGCGACGTCTTCACGACTGTCCTCACTACTGTCATGTTTTGCTTGTAATTCCAGGGTTCAAGCCTGGGATTTGATTAATGTGAAAATAAAACTAGTCATTTGTCAAATCGGTCTCCCTGTCCATTGAATCCGTGACAAATTGGCGCCCGAAATGGGACAGGGTTAAAGCCGACGTCAACCTACTCTGTGGAAATAACCAATGAATCCGGTGAATAGCCTATGGTACCGCAGTCTTCATACAGCGAATAACCTTGTTTATTCTGGTGATGTGGAACCGGTCATTTACTCCGTATCCTTCATTGCAGAAGTTGTTTAATCACTGTTTACAAAACCACACTCGAAACATCGTCGACTCTAAAGTGCTTGTTTTTAAAACGTGTGGATCTTTACTATTCGAAGAGTACTTCAGAAAACTGTTTTTGGAATCGCTTCACGGAACAGTTAACATTTTGTTGTTCTTCTGTTTGAAGTTCTATATTGGATAGAGAACTCCATCTTAATTACCTGATAATTACGTGTGCATACGATAGCCCTGTGTTATCAATGGCCAAACGTTTTATATATATTGGATTCTTACAGAAGAAGAATATTGGATTCCCCTCGATGAACTTTTCCTCCGTTAACATATCTCATATTGTATGTGTGTAAGCCTTAAGCTAACTTGCATACAAGTGTGGTAAACGGACAGTTGGACATTTGTTTTCTCCTAATTGAGATATTTGAATTGTATATTTGATGTATATTGATATGCCTTAAATTGATTAATATGATTGATTGGTTGATTATAATCATTCTTAGATCAAATTTGTTGATTCGATTGATTGCTTGATATAATCTAAAATGTCTTATTTTGAAGTAATTGGATAATTTGAGAGAAGCTATTTGACTGACTTGGACTGACTCTATCATCCTGTTCATATTCCTTATATAACAAAACATTGCTGCTCTATTGTTTACTTCCGTCGCTAGCGATTTTTTTCCACTACCCGCTTCTCTTATATGTTACCCATGTGGATGTGTGTATAATTCCGTCTCCTCCTCTCTTTTTCTCATAGCCTTTTTCACTCATGGCCGAATCGGACTGGGATCGAGAAGACATGTCGCGCAAAGATATTGGGGAGGATGACGAGGAGAGGATGGTGGATTATATCAAATCTACCGGCAAATATGACTTGCATCTTAAATCTGCTGGATTTGGAACTCCACAGAAAGTCTCTGGCACAGTTCTGGACCCCGAAAATGGTAATATACAGCTACCTAGAATTTCATTTTTCTCAGGCATGGAACCTTTACCAAAAACCGAGGTTTCCTTTGAGTTGTGGAAATTTGAAGTCGGTTGTCTCTTAAAAGAACAGATTTATGCTCCTTCTGTTTTAATGTATGCTGTCCGTAAGTCACTTAGAGGGAAAGCTGCTAGAATATGTTTGTACTTAGGTGAAGCCGCTTCCGTAGAGGAAGTGGTGAGTAAGTTAGAGGGTCGGTTTGGTACTGTAGAAAGTGGTGAATCTTTAATTCAAACCTTCTATAATGCTCAACAGAATGCTGACGAGTCTGTAGCTGTTTGGGGTTGTCGCCTCGAGGAACTTTTGCAGAGAGCTAAATGTAAGGGTTCGCTGGGTGATCGATCCTTCCAGGATATGTTAAGGACAAAATTCTGGACTGGATTGCATAGCGATGCTCTAAAATCGGCAACTCGTCACAAATTTGACGCCATTTCACAATATGATATTCGTTTAAGGCAGGTCCGATGTGTAGAACAGGAGCTCGTCGACTGTGAGAAAATCATAGGGAAAGGAAAGAAGGGACATCAACAGGCACACTCTGTAGTCCGCGACAGCGATATTACCGTCAAACTACAAGAAATCACACAGCGCTTAAAACATCTCGAGGAACGTTCCAATCCTTTCTCGTCGATCGACACTAGCGATCCGCTAGCTAGCATTCTTGACCGATTGGCGGAAATAGAAAGGAAAGTTGACGGAGTCCTTCAAACGAGCTCGAGCAGAGACCGAGGAAGACCCTCCCGAGGTTATTCAAATAGTCGCCCCTATGGAGGTTCCCGAGGAAGCCCCCGCCCTGGACCCCGAGGAAGCTTCCATAGTAACCCCAGCTCACGTCCAGATGATTTAAACTGAAAATGGCCTCTGGGGCTGGGCGACACAGAGGTCAACACAATAAAAGCCCTAAAACTGTCGTGGAATCACTTGTAGGTAAGGCTAATGAATCTAATGTTTTAATAGATAACAAACTCTGCCCGTGTTTAATTGATACCGGCTCTATGGTGAGTACCGTGTCCAACGCCTTCTTTCATAAAGAGCTGTCTAGCCAGATTCTTCCGATAGCCGACTTGACGGTTTATAGTTCATCAGGAAATGCATTACCTTATCTTGGCTATATTGAAGCAGACCTCAAGATTCCAAGACGTAGTTCAACCGTAACCGTACCTCTACTTGTAGTACCAGATACGGCCTATAATGCTAATGTTCCAGTTATTATTGGCACAAATGTTCTTAAGCTCTTTTCAGACATCTCAAAGACCTCCGACAATGGACCTTGGAATACCGCTCTCAACCTTTTACAAAATAACGGATGTATCGGAATTTTGCATTCGACCAATAATAAAAGTTTGACTGTCCCTCCCAACGAGTATCTGACAGTTGAAGGCTCTTTGTCGGAAGCACCAGAGGTAAACAATGCAGTCATTGCAGAACAAGCAAACTCCAGTTTATCCGGTGGGTTACTGGTAAGGCCCCAAATTGTTAAATACAATAGACATGGCTCGGATGCAACCGTGGCTGTCCGCATATGTAACATTACAGCACAAACGCTTATAATACCACCTAAATCCAGTTTATGTGAACTGCAACTAGCCGCTCCCGTACCGAAATTAGCTCAGACACGAAACCTTCATTCCAACATAGAAAGTTCCGTTCTTGAAACTGGTCTTCAGTTTAATAGAGAAACGCTGACCTCTGAACAGCAACTCCAAGTTAAAAAACTTCTTGAAAGATGGTCATGTATAATGTCTACAAGCAATTTAGATCTTGGACACACGCATACAGTCAACCACGAAATAAATTTGTCTGATTATACCTCATTTAAGGAACCCCATCGCCGAATACCTCCGGCATTGATGGACGAAGTTAAACAGCATCTTAAAGAAATGTTAGCCTGTGGCGCAATCCGCGAATCAAACAGCCCATACTCTTCGAATGTAGTACTTGTTCGTAAGCCTGACGGAAGCTTAAGATTTTGCATTGATTTCCGCAAGTTGAATTCCAAAACGATCCGGGACTCGTATGCACTACCCAGAATAGACGAAACTTTAGATTGTTTATCTGGTTCTAAATGGTTTACAAAGCTGGATTTACGTTCTGGATATTGGCAGGTTGAGATGCGCGAGCAGGACAAACCAAAAACTGCATTTACGGTCGGACCGTTGGGATTCTACGAATGTAACCGTATGCCTTTCGGTCTCACCAATGCGCCTGCGACATTTCAGCGGTTGATGGAACGCTGTCTCAAAGATCTTCACCTTAAAGAATGTCTAATATATTTAGATGATATAATCATATTCTCCAAAACATTTGACGAACATTTGGTACGTTTAGAATCTGTATTTCTTAGGTTATGGCAGCACGGACTTAAACTTAAACCATCAAAATGTGAATTTTTCAAATCGGAAATTAAGTATTTAGGACACATTGTTTCAGAAAACGGCATCGCTACAGACCCAGAAAAAATATCCTCTCTTAAACAATGGCCAAGACCAAGAAATATTAAGGACCTTAGGAAGTTCTTAGGATTCGCGGGGTATTATCGAAGATATATTAAAGATTACGCCAAGATCGTTAAATGTTTGAATGATCTGCTGGTCGGTCAACCAAAAACTGGCCGTAAATGTAAGAACAAATGCGTCCCAAAGTGGCAATGGAATAATGAACATCAAACTGCATTCGAGACAACAATTGAGAAACTTACAACACCCCCTATACTCGCATACGCGGACTACAGCCTTCCGTTTCTCTTACACGTTGATGCTAGTGCCGATGGATTAGGTGCAGCTTTGTATCAAAACCAGGACGGCGTTGATAGGGTGATCGCATACGGCAGTCGAGGTTTAAAAAAAGCCGAGAAAAATTACCCTGCACACAAAAGGGAATTCTTAGCTCTTAAATGGTCGGTTTGTGACAAATTTAAAGATTATCTGTATGGACACCAGTTTACGGTAAAAACTGATAACAATCCGCTAACCTACGTATTATCTACTGCTAAATTAGACGCAACAGGTCACCGTTGGCTGGCGGAGTTATCAACATACAGCTTTACTATATCCTACAAATCTGGTCTCAATCACCTCGATGCAGACGGTTTGTCTCGTCACCCAAACTTTATGCCGGATCCCCTACAAACTACAACTAACGATGTCGTCGAAGCCATATGCAAGTGTAAAATAAATACAAGTTCCATGCCTTTTGTGGAATCTTTAGCTTTCCATGGACACAGTTCCAAAGAAGAAGTATCTGCCACACTCGGCCACATTAGATGCTTAGTCGCTTCTTCACACGTATGTTTACCATTACTGAATGACGCTACTGGATGGCGGAAAGCCCAACTGGAGGATTTGACCATTGGACGAGTAATGCATTTTCTTGAAAGTGGCGACAAACCGAACAAACTCAAATCGTTGGAAAGTTGGGAAGTTAAGTCTCTCCTCAGATACTGGGATAAGTTGGAACTCCGTGACGGTGTGCTTTATAAAGTAAGTTCCAATGATTCTAATCTTGTACAGTTGGTTCTGCCTTTTCAGTTCAAGAAGTTAGTTATGACGAGCCTGCATGACGATATGGGGCATCAAGGACAGACCAGAACGTTAGACTTGGTACGATCCCGCTTCTACTGGCCTGGCATGGCCAAAGATGTCAATCGGAAGGTACGGTTCTGCAATCGATGCATTTGTCGAAAGACGCCAGTTTCCAGTAAAACAGCCTTTTTGGTAAGCGTCCAAACATCACAGCCTTTAGAGTTGGTTTGTATCGACTATCTGTCCTTAGAACCATCAAAAGGAGGATTTGATAGTATTCTAGTCATCACTGATCATTTTACGCGTTATGCTCAAGCTATTCCGACCCGGAATCAATCTGCTAAAACCACAGCAAAGGCTTTGTTTGACAATGTCTTTGTTCATTACGGGCTTCCGGGAAAGCTTCACAGCGACCAAGGTCGAAATTTTGAATCTAACTTGATAAAGGAACTATGTAAATTGATTGGTGTGAAGAAATCGCGCACTACACCATACCACCCAGAGGGAAACGGTATGTGCGAGAGATTTAATCATACTCTTCTCAACATGCTCGGAACCTTGGCTGAAGATCAGAAAGCGGATTGGAAATCATATGTACCATCTCTCGTCCACGCTTACAACGCCACAAAACATGAAAGTACATGTCACTCACCATTCTATCTTTTATTTGGACGGCACCCTAGGTTGTCAATTGATGCCTATTTAGGTATTGACCCAAACCACGGTTGTGGTAACAGGGAAACCACTGTTTACGCATCTGAACTAAAACGACGTCTTCAATACGCGTATAAGTTAGCTTCACAAGCGGCCACCCGATCTAGTAAACGCCACAAACACCGATATGACCTACGTGTTCGCGAATCCGGGTTGGAATTAGGGGACAGGGTTTTGGTTAAGAATGTCGGAATAAAGGGTAAGCATAAACTTGCTGATAGGTGGGACCAACAATCCTATATCGTTGTCGCCCAACCTAATCCTGGAATTCCTGTATTCAAAGTTCGTAACGAACTAAATAACAAATACAGAATTTTACATCGTAATATGCTTTTGCCTTTTCAGTCTGTTCCCGCTGTATTACCGTTTGTCTCCGAGAGACGTCAGTATGAGAAACGCCCAGCTGTCGTTAACACCTCTTCATTTTCATCTGAATCTGAATCTGACCCAGAATTCCAGACCTTAACGAGGTCTAAGTTGCGACCAGATGCAACCCCCTTTGAACCTACCAGGACTTTGCCGACTTATCCGAGAACATCACCGGTACCAATACAGCAGCAACCCACAGCATCCCCGGAAGTGATGTTACGACGTTCCACGCGAACCCGACAACCACCGCAGTGGTATCGTTCCGGAGATTGGATCGTAAAATAAATATTGAGGACAATATTTCGCGACGCCGGGAAACCTGTCGCGTATCACAACCCCTCTGTATTTTTGTTTCCCCTCCATCATTCATTGTCTTGTCCTTCGTGCTACTGGTCACGAATGTATTGTCTTAACCACTATTTTGTTTGTATTGTTGGTCACGCTCAAGTTCTTTTTATATGTTTATTCTTTCTTCATTGTGCTAATTCTCCCAATTTTCCTGTCTCGTAGATCCTATTAACATCCAATAACAACTAAACGTATGATTTTCTTTCACTTATTAATACCTCTTTACAACAGGCTCTTCCCATTCAGAGCGATGTGAGTTTCAATGCTACTTACTCTCTTCAAGTCACTTCTTGCCCATCAACGTTTTGTTGTGGTCGTGTAATGTTGTTGCAACGGAATGTTGGGGACAGAAACGTAGATACGTCATATTGATAGTAATATTTAAGATGGTTGTTGCATCATTTAACGTTTTGACAACATTGGTATTACGTTGTACAAAACGCTACCAATTCACAACGTAGTCGATTTGTGTTGCCTCAAAGTTAAACAACAACGTTTCCTGTCACGCTTTGACAACGTTTTAACAACTTTGTATCAACTGGTACAAACTAACAACCAAATTTCATCGCAAATAAACGTTGCAGTAACGTTGTTTTCTTGGTTCATGTGCAACGTTACTAATTTATAGCTAGTATGCAACTTTGCAGCTACGCAGTGTGTTTACTAGGTGGTTGCATATCAACAATAAATCACACCGCAGAGAATACATCTATGTAAAATTTCCCAAAAAACCGTGACGATTTTGTTTTTACCTTTACAAACTAAGGATCACGGTTAGTGTCATAAATTAAGATCATTGTTAAGTAATGGTAGAAAAACATTTTAAATCCATTTCTTCCCGTTTGGGGAACACATCTGAGGGTGAACCGATCCCTGAGAGGCATTTGAGCACATGTCAAGGAAAGGAGGTTAACTCTATCATCGCTAGTTGGCTTTTTTGAAGGAATCACCATGACGACCAGTGTTGAAGATATAGTGTTGCCATGACAGTTACGTTTATCGTTAGCTTAGATCCCTTTGTGAAACGGGCCCCAGAAAACACTGACAGCTACTGTGAAAACTTGTCCCCAGCTGTGAAACGAATCCATTCCGTATAACTAGAAGTCTATCAAGCAGAAATATGAAACCATGCATTATACCCCGTCTCAACGACATCGTCACTATGGTAGTGATGAATTTTGCAAAAGCGCCCCCTGGCGAGACATGGAGACACCTTGAAGAACATCAATTGGATGTGGAATCATGGGTAAATCATGCTAAGGCTCAATCGTGCATATTTTTACCCCTTGGCAAAGATTATACTTGGCCCATTAGGTGTCAGTAGATTCTGACATTCAAACTGCGCGAAACGAATAAAATCCCTCTTCTCTTGCGCAATGGGTCATACGGCAATATGAAAATCCTCTGAAAGTCACAATGCCGTTTTAATGGCTGGGTTCATACTGGTATAACCGAACAAGAACTGTCTATTTTAGAATGGAACATTACGATTGGTCAGATCTTCGTTTGAATATCAAATATCTCGATATGACAAATCATGAATTTTCATTCTCAAATATGCAGATTCATATAATGTTACACTCTCACACCTGCAGTATTAGAATACGTTTCCATCCTGAGTAAGACATGTCGATTAAAGCAAAGCATAGCCATAGTTATGATGTTTTGTCAAATTAATAGAGAAGGTGCCTATATTAGGTATCATTTGTTAAACAAACAGTGTCTACTCTTTATGAGATCGCTATCCAAACGTATCGTGCCTAATACACTGCAGAAACATGTCTTAAACGTTCGCTTGGAGGGCGTTTCATGTTATGCCGTTCCGGACACCATGCTGCTCGTCCTGTATGTTTATCCTTTATCTGTTACCAGTAATATAGATGGTGGATACCTTCACTAATTTTGAGGGAAATGACTTTTTTCATCTTTTATATCTTTTTCACCAAATTTGTTGTTAATTTAATTTACATTCCCGTATTTAATTTAAAAAAGAAAAACAAATAACAATAAATTATTACTAATTACAATATATAAATTAAATGTTTTATAAGAATGTTACTCTATTATTAAAACTTAAAGTATTTTTTTTTCTATTTAGAGTGTACATACAGGTTATTTACAGTGTGAAATGACGGGGTCACGGTGTTGCTGGTTCCCTTGTGCTAGAAACAGATAGTTTGGGTTTCCCTTTGATCAGATGTCAATCATTCAAACGTTATGTCAGCGAAACAACTTACAACTTAAACCCCTCTGTAACATACTATCCAATAGCCATGCTCGATCTAAGGTAAACTTAAACGATACTTTGCCTGTTTCAGACGATTCTGGGTTTGGTAAATTTTCAATGAAAATTGCTTATTTTGGCAAACCGTTCGTCTAACAGATTTCAAATTTGTCGATTAGGATACACTCTTAGAAAACATTGGCTCTCATGGAACCCTTTTAGATTCTTCAGTCATGGATCTGGAGGATCCCGTTATGGTTCTGTACAGAACCGTAATAGCAACTGTTCCAAATATTTCGCAATTTTCTTCTTAGTATATCAAAGAAGTGCTTTTGTCGCCATGGTAACACATAAAACCATCCAGTTCTCTAAAAGAACTATCAATAAATCATTATTTCTAAGAGTTGAGGATAAAGTGGTAATCAAAAGCCTCTCTTCGAGTTTACTCTAGATTTTAAAAACGGCTGCCGAAACATTTTTTTTTATCCACTGAAATCGTTCTTAAGTGCGAAAACGAGTCAACCTGTTTAATTCAAGTGGTATTATATAATGTAATAATTCGGTGATATAGTTATTTTATCTGAGAACCAAACCACCGAAATCGCACTCTGAGTTTATGTCTACCGATGATAATTAGATTTGCAATAAAGTTCAAACCTATTCTTGAATAATCCTTGAATAAACAAAACCTAGAATGTCCAAGCTTTCCAAAAATACGTTTTCATACTATTCTAAACTATATACCGCGTGACAACGGCCATAAAATAAATTAAACCATGATCAAACAAGCAATATATACCACGTTAATATCTTGTCAGATAGGTTTGTGTCCTACAAAAAATTTATCAAGTGACATAGTATTTGTTATCGAAAGAATACGCAAATTAGTGGTCATACGAGTCACTTAAAACTTAAAATCAAGACTTTTATCTATACACAATTTTTTTCACGAATGAACGAAAAAGCGTGTGATGTGTTTGAATTAAACATTTGTACATTTGCTCATACTGTCATACATGTTCGTACATATGTTTATGTACATTTGTACATTTGCTCATACTGTCATACATGTACGTACGTATGTTTATATACATTTGTACATTTGCTCATACTGTCATACATGTACGTACGTATGTTTATATACATTTGTACATTTACTCATACTGTCATACATGTACGTAAGTATGTTTATGTACATTTGTACATTTGCTCATACTGTCATACATGTACGTACGTATGTTTATATACATTTGTACATTT
>JARFOD010077045.1:0-20533 GCA_031763545.1 Mopalia muscosa
ACCTCTTACACCACAGTCTCACAAGACTTATCAGGATGTGGCGTAACCCTATCACCTCTGACACAATAGTCTCACTCTAAGACTCTACTCAGGATGTGGCGTAACCCTATGACCACTTACACCACAGTCTCACTCCAAAGACTCTAATCAGGATGTGGTGTAACCCTATCACCTCTTACACCACAGTATCACTCCAAAGACTCTAATCAGGATGTGGCGTAACCCTATCACCTCTTACACCACAGTTCACTCCAAAGACTCTACTCAGGATGTGGCGTAACCCTATCACCTCTTACACCACAGTCTCACTCTAAAGGCTCTAATCAGGATGTGGCGTAACCCTATCACCTCTGACACCACAGTCTCACTCTAAAGACTCTACTCAGGATGTGGCGTTACCCTATCACCTATGACACCACAGTCTTACTCTAAAGACTCTACTCAGGATGTGTTGTAACCCTATCACCTCTGACACCACAGTCTCACTCTAAAGACTGTACTCAGGATGTGGTGTAACCCTATCACCTCTGACACCACAGTCTCACTCTAAAGACTGTACTCAGGATGTGGCGTAACCCTATCACCTCTGACACCACAGTCTCACTCTAAAGACTGTACTCAGGATGTGGCATAACCCTATCACCTCTGACACCACAGTCTCAATCTAAAGACCCATTCTCAAATGAGATGTATATTTGTTTGTTTGTTTGATTGGGGTTTAATGTCAGCTTCAATCATCCAAATTTTACTGAAATTCAGTGTTAATCAAAGGGTTTATTCAAAATACAAAAGGTTTTCAGGACAGGAAAGTGCTGTCAAATTATAAATGAGTGACTGGCGTTAAACCCAATGCTCAAGGACATTTCACTTATACGATGGGTGGTTTACTCATAGAATGATTGAAAGTATGTTTGGTGTTCAACCCCATATTCAAGGGCACTTCACTTATACGAGGGTGGCTTACTCATGGAATGATTTAAATGAGTGATTGGTGTTTACCAAAGAACACAGAAACTATGTCGTATGTGTAGATAAAATGTAAGCCTTTAGTGAGTGGAATCACAGCATGTCTTAATAACGTGAGGGGGTAAACACAGAGTCTCGCTAATCAAAGTACGCTTGGGTAATACTAAGTAATACATCCGGTACAAGTCCATTGTTTTGATGACCGAAATCACTATGAGCGGCGTTATAAAATAAACTGTCACACATTTGAGTTGATTCTCAAAAGTATAAAGGTTCATAACCTGTAAGTAAAGTCATTATTATTCCGATAAAACACCAGAGAAATAGATTGCCTGAGAAAACGAAGAATACAAAATGTTGATTTGGAAATGGGTCACGACGACACATCAGGCTGGCCAGACTTTAATTTTTTCCCCACAAATGATAATGATAAAGTTTACTCTAACCAACATATTTAAAACATTGACCACACACATGTATAGTTTACAGGAATTTACATATGTAGGCTGTTGAAGAATAGTAAATGAAGGCTTTATTGAGGTTTTATACTGTAATAACTAGTTTGATTGATTGGTGTTCAACACCATGATTATGGGTATTTCACTTATATAACTGCAATGTATTCCGACAATATTATAATTGACAATAGCATAACCAAGAAGTGACGCGTTTCCATAATATTGGAAAGTTAATTTACCTCCAGTGCTAAGTAAAGACAGTATTGTTCCTCTTCAAACAAACTGCCCTTTGCCAGAGGGCGCCATTAAAGTGAAGACACATAATAAGCCAAATTAGATTGTAGTCGTTTTGTAGCTCCTAGACAAAAGTGTACCATTGCACACGTGGATCTCCCTCAAACCACTCATTCCCCAACGGCACATATTGTCTCCAATATTATAAAAGCAAGCTCTGGGCCCACAAAACCAATTGAGGAAGGCAACCTGGTATATACTGTTCCATTCTTTGTCAGAAAATCCTGAAACATACCCTGTAATAATGAAAGAGTGAATACTAACAGTAAGGCTTTATTAATTAAAGAATTAGCCAGGCTTACTACATTTAACATTGGCAAAATAATCCGTTTGAATACATGTACTATTAATTTCAGTTAAACAAATCAGTGCTTAAGACAAAGATTATGCTGCAGTCGGTAGTCAAATCACCTACATTTCAAAGAGAGATAATTTAGTCAGCAGGTCTGTGGTGTTCTTTCACACTTATTTTATCAACAACCCATCTCTGTGCGGAGAGCACCACACATTTACAGAGTGATATTGCACATGCACTTTCTCAAAGTTGAACATACAGTAAAATGGCCACTCACAAACTAATTTTGATCTTAAAAAACATTGATTTATTTTAGAAGTCTGATCGTTTAAATATGTCAAATGTTGTCAGAGGTTACAAAAACAGTGATAGCTTAGTGCCGATCCATATTTTGCTGCAGTAAAAAATAAAAACAACATAACAATGGAACACGATTTCTACTAACTAGGCCTACACAGGCCTGCATCCAATTAAAATTGTTTTCTTTTCAATAATTTAAATTACATAATAATGTCTTACACATAAATGATCAAAGTACCCCATAACTAAATCAAGTGGTGTTGAATTAAAAACCTATATGACATTTCAATGCTATTTGCCCTTTTGTAGTCAAGTATTGAAATGTTTCATAGGAATTTCCACCTAAACTCATAAATTGGATATTAGGAAAGAAAGAAGCTGTTTTTATAACGAAAAAGCATTCAAAGAGGACCAATTTTAATAACGTCAGATTTTCCTCTGTTTGTTTGTTAATATGTGACTGCCCTTTCGAATACTATGCTTTGTCAAATGCATCCTAAAATGGTGTATCGGCCACCTTTATAATGACAAGGCTTGGTAGGCTGAGATTTCTGTGATCATTGTCATGCATTGTCAAGCTATCAACTTTTGATTAGTGTTTTAACGCCATGCTTAAGGGTATTTCACTTATATGACAGCAGTGTATTCCATCAATAATTGACACTGGCATAACCAAGATGAGAAATGTTTCCAAAATGCTGGAAATTTTATTTTCCTCCAGTGCTAAGTAAAGACAGCATTGCTACTCTTCAAGCAAACTTCCCTTAGCCAGAGGGCTCAATATGTTGGAGTTTTGCAAACCACGGCTCCTATACCATATCAAAGAACTAAAAATACAGCCTAATGCTATAAACTATTTTTTTTAGAAATATATCATCTAACTATAACAGGGTCAGTAGAGTATAATGGAACACCTTAATGCCATCTGTAATATTGATGTAAATATTAGGAAAGTATAGCCAAGAAGATATATACTGAATGAGGTATGTCAACTTCAGGTTAGTATTTTTTTTTCTTTGATCCAGGTTCAATGCCTTACTCAAAATGTATTGCATAAAAGGTTTGTTGTTTTGAGTGGAGTCATCATGCTTAAGAGTATTTCACTTATTTGATGACAGATTGTCCACATCACACTGTTCTTTGCCTAATTGCAGTAGACAAAAAACTGAGATTGCTAGTGCCACATCTTGTGACTCACTCATATACTTGATGGTTGAGGGGGTGGACTCCCTCTTGTGCACGGTACATGAAAGTAGGATCAGTATGTACACATGCTTAACCCCTAAGCCTTGGCTGCAGACCTATCATATAATGGTGTGCCAACTCAATAGGTGAAGGAAACCACCTTAGTCGTCACCAGTAATCTGGCAAAGCAGGACAACCACAAAAACACAATACAAAGAAACCATAAAGTATGTTGCCCCTTATCTCTTACAGCACCAAGGCAACACAAAGACCTCTAATTTTGTGGATCAGGCAAGATATAACAAAAAACACCACTGAACCAGGAAAGTATTTACCATGCTGGATATTTCTTTTGTTGTGCTTTTTGATGAAGTGGTCCAAAAGAAACATATCTCTAGCAAATGTCTTTGCACAACATTGGCATTTAATAATCTGTAAAATAAAACCATAAAAATATACATTTAATTTAACAAACAGATATTAAAGAAAGACATGTTTAACATGCCATCTTAACGGAAGTATGCAAAAGCAAGAAAATGGATTTGCATGCCATTATGGTATCCAGGGATTTACATATATCCATAAACAGTGCAAATTGATCACAAGTAACCATCTATATGATTTATGTTAAACCAGATTTGTTACACTGTGTCAAAGTGTAATAATGATAAGACTCAATAAGCTAGTTGACCAAGTAGAATATTCCTTGAACTACCAAACAATGCCTGTTTTTAAATTTTTTTTTGTCTATCACAACTTGGAAAGTCTTATGTTTGTTTGTTTGTTTGATTGGTGTTTAACGTCGTACTCAAGGGTATTTCACTTATATGACGACGATGGACAAAAATACAGAACATTACAAAGAAATTTGCTTATTGTTACCCTTTAGCTCTGCGAACACCAGGGCAACAGAAAGCAACCTCTTTTCTCGCCTCTTACGATCGACTGAGGAAGCCGAGGGAGTATTCTGCAGGGCCATGGCCCACCCACTCCCTCACGGGGCCAGGTTTTGGATCCAGAATTCCTGAGAATTTTAGTTGCACTTCACATGTTTGTTTGTTCAACAAAAACATGCACGCACACACCATCAAAACAGACAGGAAATGCTGTACTGTAAGATTAAAACTCAGATATTAACTTATTCAGGGCTGAGTGAGTGCACCATACTACATGTACTGGGTTGCACATAATCTACAAGACAGACAGCCAAAAATACCTGGCACCCCATAAGCTGTCATTGGGATTCTCAATGACCCACATTTGTGGCACACTTAACTCTGCTCAACTGGGTCAACAAACGATCCTATTTATGTCGTGGAACTACACTATAAACAACAATAATTTAAATTTTAAGTAAAAAAGGGAGATAACTCACTTCAGAGGAGGAACCTGCACTCAGAGCCTGGACTTCATCTTCATCCAAGTCATACTATAAACAAATAGAATGAGGGTTAAGACTAACTGGTATCCTGTACAAGGTAAATCTACTACCCTTTTATATGCAAAATGTCTTACGGCAAACATGCTTTATATATTAAGTTAGCGGAAAAGAAAAATCCATGCTTAATTTACCTTCCTAGCTCTTTTTCTCCTGGCATGTCGTAAACAAACATGAGGACTCTTAAACTTAGATTAAAAGAACAGTGTTTTTAATTTCTACGGCTATGATTATTGTTAAAATTACTGGAGATCGAGAGTCGCAACCAATTTACATAGAAAAAGATCAATTACAGAACATAGAGATTTATATTAAACAGTGTCTTAGTCTTAAATATCCTAAAAATTCTTGACTTCTTGCCTGATTTCAATCCAATGATTGTTTAACTTATTTTTTTAACAACCCTTTATTTTTATGGCGGTCCAATTACAAAATGTAACAGTCAGACAAGCCCTAGTTTATGTAAGTTTTTTTTTTCTTCAATTGAAGTTTTAAGTAATATTTATGATTGATTTGTTCATTTGATAATGATAGTGTGTCGGCTACATATGTAAAATGTTGAAATTAACTAGTTTTGATGTCACAGACAAAAGGTTAGCAATGATAAGGACCTTTAATGGATCATAACAGATGAGCACTAAAGGTTAACAAATTTAACATGATGGAATAGAGTTGTCAAACTTTACTAAAGTGCAAGGGGCCGGTTGCTTGATTGTTTGTTTGTTTGATTGATTGGGTTGTTTAAGGTTATTTCCCTTATGTGACAGCTTGTCAGTCCAATGGCAACAAACACCACTGGGCACAAACAATGACAACTGACAAGAAAATCACAGGACGCCAAAAACAAAGCAGCTTCATGCTGCCCCTTAATCCTTAGAGCGCCAAGGCAACAGGAAGCACCCTCAAACCGCCTGTGAAGCAATATTACATTTTATCCACTGCTAAAACGAATCAAGCTGTGGTGAATAATTTGAAGATCTATCTCTAATCAGCATTTGGCGATTTAAACTGCTATAAGTCTAATGGGCAACAGGCCCCAAGACTGCAAATTGACTTTCTGTTAAAAGACTTTTCTTCTGTGCTTACTGATCACTTGACAAACCTATGAAGAACTGCTGCAGACCTTCTGATATGAGGTGAGTGATCTCTGTAACAGAGTAGAATAGCATACCTCAAATCAGAAGGTCTGCTGCAAACAATTATTTGTGGAAAAACAAAAATAGCAAACCATTGCTGGATTGATCAAGCCTTCTTCTGCTTCTTCTGACATCTTGTTCTTGTCTGTCTTCAAAATATGTTATATTAAAACTGAAAGTAATAAAATCTACACTTAATTACTGCAGTATAAATAGTTCTTTAATGCACTTAATTGCTGCTTGCATGGTTATGCATTTATATCTCGCACAAAACATTGAACATATTGAAAGGAAATAAAAATTTTCCTTTATTTGGGATCAAACAGCTTTACTCTGTACCAATTGAAAACAGACATTTGTTGCATGTACCCGTTTTCCTGGATGTGAATACATATCTTGTTAATCGTATATATAGTCAACAGAGATATAACATTCAGCCGTGTGGAAACTTTTAAAATAATAATTTATCAGTTCTAAGTAAAGACAGTATTACTACTGTTCAAACAAACTGCCCTCAGCCAGAGGGGCTTCCTTGTTATAAATTTGTCATATGAAAGTCAGTGAAACAAAAACAAAAAACAAAGGACCAGCACTTGCTATAATGTTGGTTATGTCCGAGTTTACAGAACATGTTGTGTTGTTGTTGTACCTGTGATCAGGAATGATGAAGCGTACCTAGCAACAAATGCAGCATTCATTCAAAATAACTCCCCTCTCCTTAACATCGTCTTATCTCTTTCGGAAGAATGCACAGGTTGATGATGAAGGATATAAACAACCCATCTGATTCACTATACCGTATTTCTTCACAACCTGTCTTAGCAAAATAGACGAGACATGACCTGTCAAGATCCCGATTTTCGCGCTTGACAGAAATGCTTGGGAAAAGAAGGAAGTCAAATTAAATCGGAATCCTGGTTAGCCATGTCAATGTCATTGCTTTGCGCTGGTTTCCGAAATCGTCGACACCTGGCGTTAAATTCTGTAACTTTACTCGCAGCGACAAACAGAAGTAGGGTCGACAACTCTTGGGTCGCTTGGTGTTTACGCCCAGTCTCCCAGCTCAGGCGATATCGTCATTGTCATATATCAGAGTGAGTTTGATAGTTCCAAATGAATATTGTTCATTTGTTGAGTCTTACCATAGTCCATCATAATGCATACGTGTATGCAGCTACTAGGCTGGAAACACCAAGATTTGAAGTAGGGCTCATATCTATAGATATAGATTTACCATGGAGGTAAAGCAGCTTTACCTCCATGGATTTACCGACTATTGACGGACAAATAATGTACGGTACGAGATAAGCTATGTGAGGTAGACAGGCTAATCAGTTTACTTATAATATTAAAAGAAGCAATTTCTATGGGTGATTTAAGGAATCCCAGCAGAGTAAAATATATAAGGCCCTACTTATATTTAGATGTATATAATATTATCATATTATCAATGAAATCACACTCGGGGCATTTGAATAAATATACAACATTGTTTCGATATCGGGTACGGTACTCTATGAACAGATCTTTAGAGTGTCCCATTTTATACACGATTCCTACAAAGTATCTCATCACTGTTGTTAATTCGAATTTTCCATGGTTATAATAAAGTTCCATATAGGACCGGTAGAAAATGCCCAATATCCAAGGTTTATAACAATTTAAAGGACAATAAAGCTGTTGATCTACCTGAAGTTTTTTTTCTGTTGACACAGGTAGATTCGTTGAGACATTGGTAAGGTTTTCTTTATAAGGGCCTTAAATATGTGGTTAGCTTGCCATATTAAAGTCAAACATATAATCATATCAATAAAATACCATTGAAAACAACTTGAAATCCCATTCAAACTAATGGTTAGGGCCTATAAAGGAGCCCAAGTTATTCGCATGTAAGCCATTCTTAAAGGCTTTAGTTTTTGTGAAAACGGAGAAGAAAACAAAACAAAAAAATCCCCAAACTGTCTTTATTTCTCTGGTTGATCACATTTTTCTCTCCTCCGTTGGTTTTCAATATTTAAAAGTCGACTTTGTTTAAAGGCAATCGGAGTTGTTACTATACTTTACTATGTTAAACTCCTCAGTGGTAGTCATAATATTTAAAGGCAAATACGCCAACCTTGGTTTGTCGGAGATGTTGTGATAACGCTTCGGCACTATACTATTTGGCAACGTACGTGAGACAGTTTTGTTGTGTGTGACTGGAAACTATAAATACCCCTTTAATTAGTCAGAGAGTCAGAGATTGGTTGTTCAGTTGTTAGCGTATCGACCTAATCATACTTCGATGTAACGGTCACGGGTTCGGTTAGGTTATATAAGTTAGTCACACGATGTCATTTCGACAATCACGGGGATGGTATACACGAATTTTTTTTATTGATTTTTTTACACCATATTTAATTTGGACTAATCCTCGTCACAAAAGTAAAATATCTTTGAGTATGATGTTAATCCCCAATCAAACAAACAAAATAAATTGCGGTCACAGACACTTGTATATCAAGCTGGTAGCCATCCGTTCTCGTTAAGCATGCCAATGTAAATTGTAGCCTGTTATATGAGAAAAATGGGAAACTTCATGCAGATGTCATCGAAATCAACAAATATATCAAAATATAACAAAAGTTTGCACTCGCTTTGGATGTTTAACACAGAATCATTTTAATGGCGTCGTTTTGTAAAACTAACCATCAGTTCTGTTGGTATAGTCGTCAGAAGTTATCGCCTTGACAAACAACGCCATATGGCTGATGCCAATAACCAAGATATGTAATGCAATTTATATTTAAGAAAAGTTTGAATCCCGATGGAAGTAAGCAACATTTTCTCTCTATAGCTACCATTATGATAATGAGGTGCACACATTTTAGTCGAATTCTTATACTTATGCTTCGCTTACTTAAAAAAATATATATATAACACACATCAACACATTTTGGCGGTATTCTTATATAACGCGTCGCTTTATTTCGTAAAATAATATAAAACACATCAACACATTTCGGTGGTATTCTTATAGCAATGCTTCGCTTTATTTCGAAAAAAACATTCCCCGTTCCCCCCTCTCCCCCAACACACACCATTTCAACAGGATCCCGGATACATAATAACATTTTTATCGGTCTCCAACGCACCTCCATTTGTACCGCAGAATGTATACCTGGAAAAGATTAAAAAATAATAATTATGTTGATACATGTTTCTATGTTTGAAAAACTATATAACATTTTTTCAATCAACAATTTATCTCCCCAAAAAATTGTAGGCTAATAAAAAAGCTTGTATGACAATATATCATTGTGTATATAAACACTTTTCCAAATAGGGCGAAATTTGTCCATCTCATCTTGTCTCATATTTTTTTTGTTCAAAAACAAAATAGTCTCAAATATAGACGTGTCTTTCTCCGCATCAAAAATAGATCGGTTTTCCAAGTAGGCATTTAACTTTTCAAAAATTGTGAAAAATTTAAACGGAAGGATGGGAAGAAATAATGATAAGAAGGATGTACTGAAGGATAGGGAGGATGAGAAGGAAGGATGGAAAGAAATAATGACGAGGAAGAATAAACTGAAGGATGGGAAGAAATAATGACCCCCAAAAAAAGGATGAGCTGAAGGATGGGAAAGACGAGAAGGGAGGATGAACTGAAGGGTGGGAAAGATGAGAAGGAAGGATGGGAAGAAATAATGACAAGGAAGGATGGAATGAAAGATGGGAAGGAAGGATGAACTGAAGGGTGGGAAGGATGAACTGAAGCGTGGGAAGGATGAGAAGGAACGATGGGAAGAAATAATGACAAGGAAAGATGGAATGAAAGATGGGAAGGAAGGACGAGAAAAAAAGCCAGGATACGAAGAAAGTAAATTAAGTGATGAAGGATTGGTAGAAAATAACTAAATATGCATATTTCTTATCTATAAGAAGAGATTATATGATAAAAATATTAAAGTTACGTTTTCGCTGCCTCTCCGCTGACGACGGTAAGTTTCGGTACGTTGATTGTAGGGTGCCTCAGACCTAATAGGTTCCAGTCGAAGGGTTTATACCAGGCTGAGTTGTGCTTCCATCTCAACTGTACGTCGCGGATAGCACCGATGTCGCCATGTGTGAGAGACATAAGAACCATACTGGTCTGCGGGTTGATGTCTGTGTCACTACAATTGAAATCTCAGCTACAGAGTTTGAACGTCCCATTTTGTGAAATTGCACTACTACAGATGTTGAAGTAGCACTCAAATTTCCAATTAAATACACATATCAGCTTAATACAGGTAAAATACTTTGGTATCCTTTTATTATGAATATATAGCTAAAAAGTAGAAGTTACTGGCCCTTCTTCCAAAATTCCAAATCTACAGTCAGGGGGAAAGAGAGAAAATGGTGGGTCGGCAACCGATATATCTGAATCGTATTTACGTATTTTTGACAAGGATAATGGACAATTTTCGTCTGGCATAAAATGTGTCAGACAGTTCAGTATATCGTTTGTATAGGCGCCGTGCTTAAGGACATTATACGCAGTGTTGTATTGGAACATGAAATTGACACGAGAACAACCATACAATTGTGAGGTGTTTTAATACTGTTGGAAATCCTTTCTTTTTTTTCCTCCAGTGCTAATTTAAGTAAAAACAGCATTGCTACTCTTGAAACAAACTACTATTTAGCCAAAAGCATAATGGTTGAAAATTTGTGAAGGAAACTGTCCCAGGTATACAGTTTAACATTAAAATATTATTTGGCAACTCCATGAAATCTTGCATCGATAATAGAGAATTAGGAATTAAATTTTCGCCCTTTCGCGGGACACTAAAACTCCGTTTCCAATACCAACTTAAATGGTAAATTACTGCTGCCTTACTTTTAACATATCGATGGTGGACGTTTTACCATTCTGATTGATGGCTGGTTTTTTTCCCAACTTTACCCAATAGACGGCTGCATATTTAAATATGTATTTTAAATAAATGAATATATATTGACTAAATGGAGAAAAATTTGCTTGCCTCCACTGGTTTTCGAACCCGGGACCTCTGGTAACAGGACCAACACTATAATCGAAATGCCATCATGCTTTCAGAATTTATATTCAGACTGAAGGCATCGCGATGTATTTCAGTGTTCGAACATCGAATTTGAGACACTGCCACAAATGTGGTATGAGAAGAATAGCCTTGGACTGGTTATGCGAAACCTTGACTTTTTATGCTTCAAAACTTACTCATCATTGAGTGTATATTCCTCACTTTGACCAGATTGTCCGACCAGTTTGACGAAGAGAGATCCCCGCTCTGTTCGTCCTGCTCCTACAGATATCTGAAGCTGATGATGATAACCTGGACAAAAAAATAATTTTCTTTGTGTTATCCAACACTTTTTCTTTTGTTTGTGTGCTTCTTAGTTAGTAAGACTTTTGACACAATACTCACTTTTTAAAAGTAGAATGACTTAATTTAATAGCCAAGAGTTGTACCGATATTTTAATCTTTGTATTTCTGTATTTTTTGGTAATGTACTGGTCAAGTCTCATTGAATGTTTCATAGGCCAACTGTCGTCGTCGGATTATTAAAAAAAAATTATTGAAGAGTTCCGTTGTTGAGAACAAACTGCATTTGTTGCCGGCTGGCGGCGATCAAATCCGAAGTTGTGTCTCCATTTAAGACGACACGAATCTTACCACAGAATGGAGCCTTTGCATATGTATTGAGATAGTAAGAAACATGACTCCTCCCTCTTTCGGGTTTTACTTTGTCCGCGTGGAAACCCATGAAACCACATCGGGTGCCGGTACATGGTACGCAATGGCCATTCTAAGCAGAAAAATCGGAAAATAATAAAATATTTTTAAACAACAGAAACGATTAACGGTATCTTGGCACTGGCTTTTACAGCACGAGATTTGATAGCAACTTAAATATGATTCAACCTATATGTAACACAGGGGATATCGTTTTAGAGCTAGATCGGAATTGAAAATTAGACAATTTATCCACACGGAAGTTCACCTTGTGAACGAGTTATTGATTGAAATTACCGTGTTGCAAATATGTACTCTTACTGTAAAAGATATCAGCGACGAAGGTTATTCATTTTTTAATACATATGCTTAAATAGTTCTCAGGGTTTACACTTGTTTTTTTTTTTTTAACCGTTTCATGGCTTACGGTACGCTCGTATAACCAGCGATCAGCTTACAGTAGCTCTTACTGACTGTAGCCTAGACGCTGGTTCATATAGTAAGGCTTTTCAGGTAAAGGGCCGCAGAGTTAGGCTCTAGACTCTCGAAAAACCTATTGGTTGATCTGGACACATGAGCATACAGCTGTGCAAAGTTGCGGAGCAAAGTTCCTGACGAGAGGACTGTATGCTCATGTGACCAGATCAACCAATATAATTTTGTGTGAGTCTAAAGCCTAACTCTGCGGCCCTTTACCTGAAAAGCCTTGCTATATGAACCAGCGTCTAGGCTAGTCAGTATGGGCTACTGTAAGCCGATCGCTGGGCATACGAGCGTAGGCTTACGGTATCAACACGCTTTCTATCTTGGATACAGGTTGTTGCTATCTCTAAAAGGAATAGATACCCTGCGATATAAGACCAAGTTTCTATGTTATAACCTTATTCTATTTGCTCCATGTGACAAATGTCACACATCACTCAAGTAATTGTACGTAGTTTTCATTAATTCCTTATCTGGTACGAACAACTATGTCACAGTTGCGTCGGCTTAGTTCTTAACTGAAAAAAAAACCCCACGAAATTGTACCTTGCTCATTTCGTGACTAATCCTAAACGTTAGAGGGAATAAGTGGGTTATATATTTTTTTTAATGTTCCACTAAAATAATATAATTTTTCATACTGAGCAAAACATTATTACGGAAGAGTCATATCCCAGATTGTCTTTTGTTTAAAGCTTAAATGCTATTTTTAAGGTATATACACGTGGGCCTAGACAAACCTCAAAGCTCTCGTAACTGTCGCATCTGTAACCCTCAAACGGGCACTTGCTGTTAATCGTGTCAGTGAAGAGAGCATACGCTCTCAAATGGTTACACGCAACAATCTGCTTCGCACCTGCAATGGCAGTAAGTTGGACATAAAAATGGAATCTGATGGATGTTTTTTGTGTGCAGATTTGAAGTATGTAAATTAAATTAATTCTTCTAACGAAACACGCCTAAAAAAAACTATATATATCCCAGTGGAGGCAAGCAAATTTTTCTCTCTTCGTTTACTCAAAAAAAATATATATATATAAACATTTTGTTGCGGAATTTTTCAAAATTTAACAATTCCAAAACATATCACTTATCACTTATTGATTATAAAACGTCAAAAACGCTATTGATGTCTCCATATGGGAGGAAAAAAAACAAAAACTCTGAATTTGTGTGTTATGAATGAGACGTCACTGACCCTCTATGAGACCCATATCTAAGATCGATGTGATTGGACCATCGTCACATCCGGGTTGTTGTTCTCCACCATTCGGATAGTAATCCACGTGACCACAAGGCTGTTTCATTCCATACCCTTTCAAGAGAGAAACAAATAAATTAAATGACATTTCAGTATCGAGCAGGGATATGTACAAACCGCCTATAAAACATCAGCTTCGGTTGAACGAATGGAAATGCTGGAGAATTGTGCAAGATGATTTGGATTTGCTGCAGACGTCTCAGGGCTGGGTCAAACATTAAACAAAATAAGTACGTGCTTAGGGCATCAAGTAAAGGCGAACAGAACTTTATTTTCCTATGTTTTGTTTCATTTTGAAAAATGAAAGTTGATTTAATGATTTATTATTGTATATATTTTAATACTCAAATATACGGGGGCACCAAAATATTTTAAGTGCTTTTGGGTTTATGGATCTTTTCACGGCCCTGAATTCACCTCATACAAATCACACATCTAAATCAACTTGTCTAAACCCGTGCTGAATATCTTGGTTGCTACTTGTTTATCACATATTTCCTATATCATGTACATGGTTATTATCTTCTCTTCAGATACCTCTAGGTTACCCATATCATCTTTAAATTAAAAACTATTAAGAATATTGTCTCAAGGAGTTTATCTAGACCATGAGTTGATTCATCGTTTTTTGTTTGTTTGTGTGTGTGTGTTGGTTTTTTTTTAATAATCGACATCACTGTGCCATGGGGGTTACGTTTTGTAAGTATAAAATTGTCACACAAGCAAAGCTTTAGCTTTCTGGAGAGGTCGTTATAAATGTTTGTTTGATTGATTGGGGTTTAACGCCGTGCTCAAGGTGATTTCACTCACATGACGATATGCCTGCAAAATCAGTACAGGAAACCATCATCGACAATGCTGACAACAAAAAACGGTATTACAGTACAATGTGAGTCTCGGGAAGTTGGCAAAGGAGGTAATTTTATCTTTGCAAAGCGGTCCTTTGACATCAGAACATTCATGATAGTGGAGCTTTTACATGCCGTCAAACACATTTTTGCATTGTGACGTTAGTAAAAAGTCCACGAATCTCGACCGTTTTGACTTCAGAGGATCGGATTCAATGCCCCTTTTTGGAACATTACGAGACTCCCATTACATCACAAACGCAGCTGTTTCTCTTGTCCCTTTTGTCAGTGAGCTGTATTGTAACAGAAAACTCCTTCCCAAATGAAAAACGTTGAATTTCTGGTCCGAGTTCTTTACTTTGTAAGGTAGTTATCGACGTACCCAGATGTAATAGATTCTCGCCATTTGTGTGCAAAATATCCACGAAAAGGGCATCCGAGGGATCCAGACGCACGACAGGATCCGTGTGCTCGTAATATGGCCCTGCTGGATCCAAACCTAGAACAGAGAAAGCACACTTATATTTTGTATCATCATCTGCTTCAATAATCATCATCCGCTTAATGCCGTAACTATTTGCGAAAATGTTCCCTGGTCCTCATTCGCAACTTTAGACAACTGAACCTATCCTTTAGTCAACTGAATCGTCAGTGGAATTAATATTGCGACGTTTCGTTCCAGATTATATTACCTTTATCAAAACGTCGATACCTCAATAAACAGAAATTGTAACCCACAGCATTCTTGCTTGAGTGCGGTCATCCTCGCTTATGCTAATGTACAGGAAAACAATTCTGCTTCCCTCCATCGGGATTCGAACTAAGTTTACAACAACATAAAACGATGTCAATCAATCCAATAGCCTACGTACGTAAGACTCCTAATATATTTAAATTCATACAAGCTACATGCTTTTATTAAATCAAATCGTTCCAACTGACTGTCTAGTACTATCAATTAGCATTGTCATCAAACTGCATTCAGTAAATGATCCTGTACTAAATCCTGTACTCCCTCTGCCCTATTTTAAAAAGAAACACAAAATTAAACTCTTTGTAATCACGGAAACAGAACTGCATAGTCTTTGAAATTACAGACAACAGGACTGGACTTTCTTTGGAATTGTACATAATTGAATTGGACTGTTTTTAGAATTACAGATATCCGAACTGGACTTTCATTGGAATTACAGAAAACAGAACTACACTGTCTGTGGAATAACAGATGACAAAACTGGACTGTCTTTGGAATTACAGATAACAAAACTAGACTGTCTTTGGAATTACAGATAGCAAAACTGGACTTTTATTGAAATTACAGATAACAGAATTGGACTGTCTGTGGAATTTCAGATAACAGAATTGGACTGTTGTTAGAATTACAGATAGCAGAATTGGACTTTCATTGGAATTACAGATAACAGAATTGAACTGTCTTTGGAATTACAGATAGCAGAACTGGACTTTCATTGGAATTACAGATAACAGAATTTGACTGTCTTTGGAATTACAGATAGCAGAATTGGACATTCTTTATAAATACAGACAACAGTAATAGAACTTCATTGAAGTTACAGACTACAGTACGGGACATTCTTTGGAATTACACAGACAACATAACATAACCTTGTTTGGAATTTCAGACAACAGAACTGGATATTCTTTGGAAAACAGATAACAGAACTGGCCTGTGTTTGGTACTATAGATAAGATAATGGAGTTGTCTTTGGAATTACAGATAGCAAAACTGGACCTTCTCTTGAATTTCACATAACTGTAAAACAAATTGACTGTTCATACAATAATTTTTTGACAATAGGCAGTGGGACCTTCTTTAAAATGTAAAACAATTAGACATTAATAATTCTCACAACATATATGATAGTTGACTTTTGGCAACAGGACTTTAAATGAAAGTCGAACATTGGAATGTTAGATAACTTGACCTTCTTGGCTTTTCGGAAAACGAGTTAAATATTAAAAAAAAAAAAATTATAGACGTTTCAGTTTTATTGTATTTAATTGACGGTCACGAGTTTGTCTTGCCGTTCCCATGATAATTTGATTTGACATCATTATCATAGATATATAGCTCACCGGTTATTCTGCCGACGTATTGCACTCTCTCCCCGGCGTATCCCATGATGTGAGCACCCAGGCTGTGGCCCATTATATGAAACTGTTCAGGCTTAGCCGCAAACGTCTTCTGCCAATTCAAACATGGAACAAGAAATACATACCTCCAACTAATTTGTTTTCTTTCGAGAGTATACAACACAAAACAGAAAGAAGAATAATTTCGAAAAACATTATCTGGACACATGGTTAAAAAAGGTGTTGTTGATAAAAAGTTTTTCTAATTTTTTATTTTCCTAAGATTTAATATAAGATTACCATAGTTATATAGTTTTGGCTTTATCATATTTAAATATAATTTATTGACGGTTTTTGGAGATAACAAGGCGAAATTCAACATCCAAACAAAAGTAATGCTAAACTATCATGTCGCCATATCATGATTGAACTTCCAGTGCGGTAGGCGTAGCGCAGCAGGAAAGCGAACAGTTACAAACTGAAGAACTTTCCACATTGACTATATGTATAAGCAGAAGCCCATTAACTCTAATGGACTTCTGGAATAAGTTTATGCTGGACTATCATATGTAAATAATGAGATTTAACTCTTTGATGTTCCAAAAAAGAGGGAAATCAATAACATCAACGCAGTGGTGCATAGTTCAAGGGGACAAAGGAGCGACTGCTAAGTGGGTATGCCAGGGAGGGATGTGCAACACAAGTGCTAAATTTAAATTCTCCGCGGTCAGTGATTCAGGTTTAGCTCATACCTTGAGATAATTAATGAGCAATGCTATTTCGGCTCCAACAAGTCTGGTATTGGCCGTCGCTTGAGTGTATGGGGGTAGAGATCCGCCACCCCAATCCACGTTTATCACATTGTAGTCACCTTGTTTCAGGAAGGCGTTTTTCATGTCCTGCAAGAAGAATGAATATTTATATTATTATTTTCTAAAAGCAATAAATGAGATATAGTAGGCCTATTAACTTGACATTCAGTTAAACAACATATAAACGATATTTTTTATGATGCTTGAGCCAGTAATAGCTAGTTGCCGAAAGATCTCCTTCTACAACCCTTGGCCGATTAATCACAAATAAATATAATCATATCTACGCCCTCTGGTGGATAAAATGACCAAAGTTCGAGCTAAAGTGCTAACTGATAAAATATGTTGAATGTTATACTTTGAAAAGCACTATTGGCGTATATATGGCGAGTTGGTGTCTGTAGGGTTGGTACGTATATATACTCCCATTGAGTTGATGAATACACCGAACATATCCCTTTTTCGACAGCACTTCCCACTTTCATTATTGACTATGGTTGTCATTTTTACAAGCAGAAACCTCTCGTACCACAACATCTGACAGGTTGCGTGAAGTTCCCGTGCATCCAATCAATCGCTTGGAAGCCGTTTCTGATTATATGCAAATAATCCTCCAAAGGTTGTAACGCAGAGTAGCTCAGAATAAAACTCTTGGTTAGCGAAGATGTACTTAAGCATACTCAAGCTTTTTCTATATTTTCCACGAATGATAGCTTCATCAATATGAGATTACCTATATACCTTAAACTTAATGCCAGCCCAGATCGGGGAAGAATTTTTACAAAGGTGTTTTGATACTATAGAGATTTTGGATTTTAGCGTTTTCTTTAAGTCTACAGATACGCACCAGCCACTGCATATTAAACCCCTAGCTTCGATTCCTTCAAGGGAATTATTTAATCGCCAAAAAGGTTTCAACGGAATTAAAGTACTCTTGCAGTACAAACAGGTAGGATTATATTCAGAGATCATTATAACCAGGTTTCTATATATATAATACATTTATGTATATATAATTGTATATATAACATAGCAAAGCACTATTCTTTATTGTTAGTGTGGCTATTATTGGAAAACTTGACCGTCATGCACGAAAACTACAATATCCCTGCGTTGAACACTGATCAGTCAGTCAATCATTCAGTCAGTTTTCTCAATATGCAATGATCATCAGTATATTGCGATATGTTTCTTTTACTCACAACCATCCATTGAACTTTGCCATTTTCAATAAAACCGTGACAGATAATCTTGGTTGGCCTTGAAGACTTGAAGTGAGAAGAATCAATAGAGTTGGCGTCCCCAGCTTTGATTATTTGCATTTGAGTAGGATTTTGCCGTGTAAATAGGTAGAATTTGGTGTCCACTGCCGATCGAATGAAAGGAAGGAAGTTTATTGGACGGTAAAGACTGAAGAACGGGCCTCCGGTATCAAAACATCCCAGCTCTCCATAACATTGAGAACTCCCTGTAAAAACAAACACGGGATCTTGAAGTCATTGAGGCTGTGCAACAACTATGTATTCTGCGTTATACAGAATTTCAAATTCAAAATAACAGATTTACGCATTAATTTTTTTTTTAACTTGGATGCAATGAGATTGTCGCGAGTTTGGAGTAAAGCTAATCACGTACTTGTTCTATCCAAGAATATAAATTTAGGTTTTAGAAGGTGGACATTAAAGACGAAAACATATATAAATACATTTTTATTGTAGGGAAGGAACATGTTTCTTACCTTTAACCGATTGAACTAAAAAGGCTCACTGTAGAACAACCACACATTTTCTCCAAATAAAGGAGGCTTATTTTTCTCTATGGCAAGCTCTGACACAGAATCATTAAAAGTGATGTCTTTTATAACCCACAAATATGTTGTGTTAATCTGATAAGCTTATCATGGTAATAATGTAATTTTATTGGAGAGAAAGAAAGTTCTGGGTGTCTCCGTCAGATTTACTCTGATCTAGAAAGGCCAGCGCTCGAACCACCCCGAATTGTCACCCATGTAGAGGCCGTGAATCTCTCTCTACACGATTCATAAACACAGGGTCACTAAATTAATTAGTGCCTTTATGTCGAGATATAAAAATTTATTGTTTAGTTTTTCTCATATATATTGTTATATTTCCGCGTATCGAGATACTGTTGCAAGAGCAAACAACTATATATGAGAAACTGTATTTGACAGAAAAAACCCCCGCTTACAGTCACTAGTCACTGACTCCCAGATTACTTTCTGTGCTGCTATAAGTAAAACAAATTTTGTTTGTTTATAAAGACGACATTAAAGTGACCCATGATTTATAGAATCCATGTACACAAATAAAGATATTGAGACAGGACTTCTTTGTGTTAAAAATGTTTCCACGGGTATCACGGATATTGATACTGGCCCAACCACTAAGATATTGAAGCGGTTGGAACTCATTTTGAAGTAAAATGATTTCAACCTCGAAAGCTAGATGCATGAACAAATAAAAAACTGCGCCAGGGAATTAAGGTTTAATCCCTTGTTTACCCTCTTTTGTTCATGGCAGAAAAATGATATGAAGCCTTGGTAAGTGTGATAAACAACCAGTGTTGTACCTTTGCTTTTTGGATGAAATAGTTATCTTGTGGCAGCATTCCAGGGATGATTTACTACAAACCGGAAACCTTCTATCAGTCCAGATGGGGTAAGATTCCTTTTTACAAAGGTGTCGCTTTTGATGCCTTAAATGTCTAAAGACAGTGTCGGAAAACGACCTATTATAGCCTACACAAGGAACAAAACCGCCAACCATGCATGGGCTAAGGTAGAAGGGTGTCCACCCGTCCAAACGAACACCCTGAATGGGAAATTGCCTAATTTGGACACCCTGTTTAAGTAATTTTTTACATGCAGGACATGCAAACACCAAGTTACTTTATATAAAGTGAAGCTAAATGCCCATTTTGGACAACTTACTTTGGATTTAAGATCGATATTAAGATCTATTCAAAACCTGTCCGTGTGAGTTTATCTGGAACAAAGGCACCTATTGGGGATGAATGACATTGATATTTAAGATCTTAGCCTTAACTATCACACAGGCACTGGAATATCGATCCGTAAAACGATGACTCGTCACATGTTGTAGATAAACTCCCTGAGATAACTTTCTAAACAGATCTTAAGCTCGAGTTGTAATGAGTAATCTGCAGACATCTTCAGAGAAATTGTTAAAATACTCACTGTGT
>JARFOD010077056.1:0-20531 GCA_031763545.1 Mopalia muscosa
ACAAAACAAGAAGTGGTTATCCAGAAATTGTATAATTATGTTACTCCACTTCTAAATGTCGTTCAAAACTTATATAGAAGTATTTGTATAAATTAAAAAACTTTACAACCAAAGCATTATTTTGATCTTTTTGTTATATTAATTCTACCTATCCTTAATTATGGAGCGGAAGTGTGGGGATTTTCTCCAGCATTATTAATTGAACGTGTACACCTTAAATTGTGTAAAGTTATTTTAGGTGTTGAACTCTCTACTCAAAATGATTTTATTTATGGTGAGACACTTATGACACCACTTGTCGTAAATCGTTTGTTAGTCATTATAAAATATTGGAATAAAATTAAACTGTCTAGCAACAGAAAATCTAGCAGACTTACATACAGTCTGCTATATGATAATTGTTAGTTATATAGGCACTTAAATTGGGAATCAACTTAACAGTCTTGCTTTTGGTTATGCCTGTGAAGTCCAATCTGTAGGAAATCCAAATGTTTTTCTCCCTCTTGTGAAACAACGCTTAAAAAACGCTTTACGCAGGAATGGGAATCTCATTTAAAAGACAGTACTAGAGGTTTGACCTATTCACAATTTTGTGACTTTTGAATGGAATGCTATTTTTCTGTCTGTCGTTATGTTTAGGCAGTAGCGATGACCATAGTTTCGTTTATCATCTAATAGATTGTCTATAGAAGTAAGCAGGTGGTATAAGCCACACACAGTACGGGGTATATTAACATAAAGTGATACTCATCTTCATGTTAATGTACCTCGTATATGCGGAACTACGCTCACTATACATTCATTATTATTATTTCTCTCCGCCAGACGAACATAAGTGTATTACTCCGTTAAGAAATGTAAGTGTTAATATAAATAGAAACGTATCAATGAAAGGATTTCATATTATAAGCCAATTAGATTCCTCTGTGTGATAACTAGGCTTTCTCCCCAGCGTTGGATTATAATATTGTATTATGTCGTATATACCCTGTCCGCCACTTCTACTGTATTTTTATTGTATAATTGCTCATGCCCTAATGACTTTTGTGCATTTTCCTTATTACCAACTTGACAAACATATTATGCAGTTGATTTGCTTGTTAGTAAATTAATCCTGATAAAACACGCTTAATTTTCAACCCAGAATACCTTGTCGTCTGAGCTATGTATGTCTCAAGATGGCCGGCAGTTGATACAGTTTGCTCAATATGCACATCATGTGTATTTGACAATACTAATATATCATCTCAATGACAAAGTTTGTCGGAACTAACTTATTTTCGAGAGTTTACAGTTCTGTTTCGTTAAGATATTTTGGTGCTGGTTAAAAAATGTTGGCGTGCCTTACTATGGGCATTTTTGTAGTGTTAGGGACTCGTCTTTTAATCAATTTAAAAAAAGCATGTTGTTTATTAAATTTGTTGGGAGTAATCTTAAAACAAATCGGAGTTCAATCATTTACACACGTTTAGGCTGTTTTCTCAGCTTACGTTTCGCTTGATTTTAATCATTTAAATCATTCATTTCTCGTAAACTACTTCCACTAAGTCTTTGACATTTGGCACACACTATGTTACACCCATTACCTATTGATTATTGATATACTGTTATATTGATTTACGTTTTGAAGGTATTTAGCAAATATTTTTTGAAGGGCAGATTTTTTAATTTTACATATACTCTTACCAATTGTACACAGATAAACTTGAATTTAAAAAACCCCTATGACAGTACTTTAGTTTAAATACTGGTCTACAAAGACATGCAAGTTTGGAAATAAAATCTCAAACCATCTGCGAAAAATAAGAGTTGTAACAACGGGTCCATTTAAAATATTTGACGTTTTTCCTAAGTAATGCTATAAAAGATAAAATGAATCATAAATGAATCATAATATAAAATTATTTTTAGAATGTTGAAGTCCTCCGCTTTCTAAATATATATGATTTCGATTGAATCATCCTTTGGAAATATCCGTAAAAGTCACATAAAGATAAGACTCACATTTTGTACTCATGACTAGCGGGAGAGTCCTTAAATAAAAAAGGCTTGTTATCTTACATTACCATCAGATCATAGGAAATCATCTTGTACCATTCGTGTGAGTGTTGGGAGGTAGCTTCTCGTTGTCCTGGTGCTCGCAGAGCTTATGGGCACCATGAAGCTGACCTGGTTGTGATGTCCATGTATTACGCCCTGTGACTGTCCTGTAGTTGGCCTGTCTTGTCTTTGGTAGTTGCCAATGGTGTCATGGGTAACCCCTTTTACCTATTGAGATGGCACGTCGTCATGTGAGTGAAGTAACTTTAAGTACGACGTTAAACCACAACCAAACAATTAATCAATCCACTGGGGCACTGTCTTTTAGATGAAAAGATTATCTGATTAGCAAACTTTTTGGCTAGTGAACATTTGGGCTATTTCCATATACTAAAGATTATTACAAATAATTACATAAAGTAAACCTAATAAAAATGACACGGACCGTAATTGACAATTAAGATCCTTTATGGTGACAGATGTATAAAAGGTGCTTATTGTTAAAGATTTAAACTATATGTATATAGCTCAGTCAATAGATCCTGTAACCCAAATGTCCTGGATTCAAATCCCGATAGAGGCAAGCATTTTTTTTTTTTTTTTTTTGGAGAAATACATATATAGAATTAAAGAAGAAAAGCTATTTTAACAAAGAACCTTAGCTAAACCACATATAAAATACCCCTCAATAGATTTTGCGCGTCGAGTCTTTCTTTATTATACTAAGCATTTAACGAAAATCATACAAACCATGAAGAACAATTTAATATCAATTGTTTCGATGGATAAGGCCACAGCTTTATTATTCAAACTTTACAGTAAACGAGCTTAAGGATTACTCGATCCTTATTACCCGACTGGACACCTTCATTCGTGTCTGAGCTTTCAACTGTTTAAATACAAGTAATAAGCGATTACATGCAGAGCCATGGAACGAAACAATTCATTAGCAGCCAGCGTGCGTATTAAACCATGGCGGCAAATAGGCAAATAAACACCCGAGATAACCAAGCGAGCATGCGAAGCAAAATATGTTGGTGAATTACTCCCAGGGACAACCAAGTGAACTTGCCCAGTAAACCACGGTGGCAAATAACCACCCGGGATAACAAAGCGAGCGTGCGAAGCAAAATATGTTGGTGAATTACTCCCAGGGACAACCAAGTGAACTTGCGCAGTAAACTACGGCGGCAAATAACTTCCTGAGACAACCAAGCGAAGTTGCGTAGTATACCATGGAAGAGAATAATTACGCGGGATAACCAAGCGGGCATGCGTGCAAGCCATGGTAATGAATAACACCGATTTGAGGGTAATAGTGAGATTGCATGCAAAGCCATGGCAGTCTTAATAACTCACTTGAACGACCGAGTAATCTTGCGTGTTAAACTGTTAAACCATTGTAAATCTCAAATTAATACTTGAGTTACATTTTTTTCACAGACACGAAGGATCAATTAAAATCTAAGAATAATAACAGATAGTTTATTTACTACCTGTGATTAAATTAGGTAATGCGTTATTACTGTAGCTGTTTCGAGTATAAGTCGTTGTTGAAAACATACGATAGGCTCACAGGTAAACGAAACACCGGGTTGTAAATGGTACAAGAGTCGAAGTACGTCATTTAGACACCAAGGGAGACAGCATTGACAAATTTGTGACAAGGGAAATAAAAGTAGTTATCTCCCCTTAAAGGCACAGTAAAATTCTGTTAACAAATGTGTCTAGACAGCCTAACTGGAAAAAAACTGGATTTACCTTTTGTCAAATTCACTAACTCGTCGAAAACACTTCACGTGATATCGAGCAACTCAAGTATTAATTTGTTATTTACAATGGTTTAAGAGTTTAACACGCAAGATCACTCGGTCGTTCAAGTGAGTTATTTAGACTTCCATGGCTTTGCATGCAATCTCACTATTGGTGCCGTACAATACTAGTTATACCACTCTCAGAAAACCATCGACCTTCAGCTCACTACGCAATATATGTACTAAAGTATAGATATTCATTCGAAATTCATTTTAAGACAACGTGATTGAAACAACAAACTATGTAACAAAAAAAGTAATAGGAACAAAACTTATTATTCAATAAATAACACATGTGAGACAAAGAAACACTTTCATCATATGAGAATAACAAGTAAATTGTGTTACAATAAACAATTGGTTTGCTGCGTAATCTACATAAAACGACAACTTGTGGATAGTTTCTTGAGTATGCAGGTACAGTTCACCCCAGTCATCGCTTGGACAGTGAATGACACATACAGACACAACGATCAGTCCAAAGGTTGGTATTCTCACAGATAGGTTCACAGGCATCGACATGCACATGGTAATATTTCATATAGCAGGTGGGTAGTTTTAATAACCCTTATATCGATATCCCTGGTTGTTAGGGAAGTAGTCTCCTCCAAATGGGTATGTGTTGGGAAAGTAACCGTTTCCATAGGGTCGATTACCATAGGGTAGGTACAAGTCGTTTCCTCTAAAACCACGCCGACCCACTCGACCGTTGCCATAGGGACGGTTGCCATAGGGTCCATTGCCATAGGGTAGGTACAAGTCGTTTCCTCTAAAACCACGCTGACCTACTGGACCGCCCACGTTTAATGGGAACACAATCTGGGAAGTCTGGATCTGTGGGGAATTTCTGCCGCTAGGGTTCTGTGGGTAAAAGATGGGCTGAGGGACGAATTGGGTTCTAAGTGGCCGCCTAGGGGCAACCTGCTGTCGTCTAGGGGCAGCTGGCCTTTGTCTCGGTAATCTTTGTGGTAGTCTTTGCGGTAATCTCTGTGGTAATCTCTGTCTCGGTAGATTTTGTCCTCCAAATCCACCCCTTCGCCGGAAACCTCGTCCGCCTGAACTGTCAGAACCAGCTGAGAAATAAGTCATAAAAATATGCTCTGTAATTCGTCTGTTATTCTCATCTCACACAAAAATATATATTATATATATATATTACTTTTCAGTCGATTTTGTTTTCTGTTTTTAATGTTAACTGCCAAGGGTGCAGCCTGATGGAAATTTATTTTTAATTAAAGAACGTTGGATAAAACAGTTTTACTACATGTTCACGCCACAGCGTAGCTGAAATACTGCTGAATCGATGTAATGACTGAGACAAAGTCTTAGATAAACTAAACGTACTGTATTAAACTAGAGCTACATCAATGTTACAAACACAGGTCATCCACAGCCAGCCAGAAGCCAAACCACGGAGGTCAGTATGAATCATACTACAAATATAAGTAAGATATAACGTTACTGCAAACGGAAATTTAGAAAGATGACCATTCATCTTTGCAGTTCTACAGCTGCATCCAACCGCAACACAAAAAACAGCTCTGAAAAATCGGTATTCTAAAAGAAAAAGAGGTACCCGGAAGTGCAGGACCTGATCGTCATTGAACAGCATGGTACTGGTAGATACCTAAACTCTATATTCCTCTATTATATTAATCCTCCAGCAATGTTAAAACTCCCCCTCGAAAGCCTTTCAGCAATGCAGTTCCGGTTGATACCTCAAACCAATATTCCTCTGATATAAACACACAAGCAATGTTACCTTTGATTGCCTGTCAGTGATACAGTTCCGGTTGATACCTCAGATCGATAGCCTTCTATCATAAAACCAGGAGCAATGTAAAAACTAACCCTCGATCGTCTTTCAGCGGTACGGTTCCAGTTGACACCTGAGACCAATAGCCCTCTATTATACAAAACACCAGCAAGATAAAAACTACATTTTGATATCCTTTAGTGATACAGATCAGGCAGATTCCTCAGATCGATTGTCCCACGCAAAGCTGAGATAGCACTGGAGACATATGGTTTTATGTGATCAGCACAGACGGTTGTTTTTGATACATCTTATATTTACCCATAAAGGCGATTATACACGTTGACAATAAGCCACTATTAACTGATTTTCTGTGTAAATATGTATCCAAATGAATGGGTTTTGTTTTAGTACGAAAAGAAAGTGGTATGTTTGAAGCAAAATTATTTACTGTTTTTAATTGCGACGGACAAAAATACTGAGTGTGCCACGTTCTTCATTCTATCGTTATGTGACTTGAGACAAGCTAACATATGGTCCTTTGTTGGATGGATTCAAATACCACCTACCGATAACACATAGAATGTCTTCGGGAAACTGGATATGCTAGTTAGGATTTGAACTTAGACTGGATATGAATTGTGTGGTTGTACCATTTCCCAGCCGTGTAGATCAGTTACATAGCGCCTGTCAAACTGTCAAGTGGACGAAATCTTATATATCGTCTGTAACCGATCTTTGTTATCCGACAGTTTACCGTGACAATGTTTTATTGCTTTGCTTGGTAACTCATCAAACTATTAGATATTATGTTACCCATCTTGAGGAATGATGTGAGTTGTGTTTTCGCAAAGTAATAAATGAAAAGTGTCAAATTACAGAATCTAATATAATATTTTCTAGCAGTGGTTCAGATTCCAGTGTTAAATTACTAGCACATGTTGCCCTGTCCATCTCGAGTAAGGTTCCATGTTTTTCCTAGCTTTTACATTATAATGATCCGTATAGCAACAGTCTGTGTTGGCTTTAAATAGAGACAAGAATGCACTGTGACTGTTGATACCAGCTATTGGTCTCAATAAATGATAACATAGCAACCAATTACATTTCTTCTCAGGTCAATCTAATCCAAACGGTCGTAATGTCGCCCGGAAGTGACATCTAGGACAACAAAAAAGGCAAAGGTATTTCGACATATTCAGGTCGCTCGCCTGCACTTGCCACGGTACGTTAATACTTTGAATTTGTCCGGATTCTTCTGATGAGGCGTTACACTCAATTTGCATTTATACGACCTAATTAATAAGATGAAGCTGACTAGAAACCTAAAGTGACTTTACGTGGAAGCTAAATTTAACAGAACTGCTTTGATCGTTCTTGACATCAAGCTCAAGTTAATTGTACGTATAACGAGATTTTCATACAATTGTCAGCTACATAAGATTTTCCCTTCTTGATGACAACTCTTTGGGTCACGACTGTTCTCAGGTATTGACATTGGAAACTCTATAACCATATCGTTGATATGTTTATTTTGAACGTTGTGTAACAGTTACTTATATGCCAATCTACACATAATTCTAGGACAGAAAACAATCAGAACAAACTTGATTAATATTCGGTCCATTGTTGAAGTTATATTTGACAATACTCGTATAAACATTAAACATCAGGAAAGCAACAGTTACTGATATGTGCATGTAAACCATCTCTGTTGAATTGTTTTATCGTTCGACAGCGAACATGTCTACCGGGTCAGTGTCTGGGAGATTAACTACCTTTCCCAGGAAATAGTCTTTATTTTATTTGATAAAATATTGAGTTGATAGAAATCAGAGTTCAGCTGAACATATCACCCGGGTGACTGGTGTTTGTAATAATCACGCTCCCAACGCTAGAACCAATTTTTTGGATAAACAGTACTCTTATAAACGTACATAAAACAATTTCTTTAGTTTCGATTCTTTTACTAAGTTACGCAGGTAAATTTGTCAGCCATTTACAGGAATATGGTTTATATTTTATGCCACACTCAGAGGTTTCACCTTATTAACAAATATTGAGATTACACAGGTGCCAGGCTAATTAAGAGCTGGTGATTGGGTGAATTTTGGATCTTTCGAAGGTGAGGGGCTGATCTGTACTGCGTCTAGCGGTTGTCCTGTTTTGTCCTTGTTCTGGCGTCGATAATGGTTAACACGTTTTTGTTTCATTTTACTTGGTGAAAGAAAAGAACGAAACGTCGGACAAGGCACTCTTCAAATCATCAAGAATCGTTTAATACTACAGTCGGCAGTAAAAAAAACACGTCGCTACATCAACAGAAGGATGATACGTACCCATCTGTATCTTGATACATGCATAATAAATATCGAGCTTAATGACAATATGATCAGAGATTTTTATGTCATGTCTTGAAACCAAATTTAGCGTTGACCAATAACTGGAGACACCTGTAGAACGACATAGATAAACGAGACGGTGAGAACAAAGAGCAGTGTGGCATTTCCTTCTTGGAAAATGTGTTAAACAATGAATCCCCCGATACGACAAAATGAGACACTTAGTCCCAAAGGATCCTGTTCAGCTCATAAAAGAAGGTTCAAATTTCTCGCATTTTCTACGTTAATACTGTAGTCTACTTCAAGAACTGCTATTCCAATAGATATGAAGGTAGTGGATTAATTTGTAAACCAACGCCAGATGTGACTGATACACTAGAAAATTCTCGTTAGACTCTCCACACAGAACTCCTGGTTTCTGATTATATCTTCCATAGCTTGTCGCCATGGGCTATTTATAAACAGACTTTACTTCTGACAAATGTCATAAAAAATAAGTGCATATACTTTCTAAGTATAATCGATAATTTGCAACCTATATTAAGACTGGCCCCATTCATTGTATTGGGTTTTAATTTACCGGGTACTACCTAGCATTGTTTGTTCTTAATGCATCGGATTGTATGGGCGAGGTATTATTGCTAGAACACCAAGGCGATATAGATTGTCTGGAAAGTACGGAGTCTTTTGTTTCTGCTGATCATTGTATGCCAATGCTTGAAGGTAGGAAGCTCTAGAGTGTTTTGTTTATCCACAGACCACTGGAACTGGATTAGATATTCGAGAACACAGGCACATTGGGAGAAACAAAGCTGTTTGGCAGAAGGTAAGCATTGTTACATTTCAATGGTTCATGAAAAGATGCGATTATTACAAACTGGGAGAAGATATAACAAACTGAATATCTGCCTGGAATAATGAGATTTGAAATATTTGTCCGTAGGGAATATTCTTGCCCAGAACAAATACAGTTATAAGTCATTCTTGAAATGGTTATATAAATGAAAAGTTGATCTTAATTATCAGCCGATATACCATACGTTTTAAGTAGAAAAAGGTGTTCTTCATTTTGGAGAAACCTGATGGTAATAAGATTTCATGCAGGTGCGTTTACTTGTGCATATCGCCTGGCAGCTTTTATAACTATTTGCGCATTCTTGTTTTTCTTTAAAAAAAAAGTATATGAGAACAAAGAATCAATTAGAAGTCAGATTTCAACACGGCAAATTATTTGTGCTCGACTTCAGCCTTTATTCTAGTGTGTTCATGTTAAAATAAGATACACAAATAAATCAGAAGCAACACAGAATTATGGGAGCATGGAAATTGTAGAAAGACATTCAACTGTTCATTGTGTAATTCTAGGGGTCTGCCCCTCGATGTCCTGTCCGTAATTATTCAAGGAACCGTAGTAAGTGTAAGGGCAATCCGTCATCTTACAAGTGAAATACCCTTGAGAACGACGTTAAACCCCAATCAAAAAACAAACAAATCTAAAGGCCTGTATTCGTTTGTTTATAAGTTGATTTCATATCAAGATTATTTCACCTTGGGGAAGACGAGGGTTTGAGGGAAGCCTGTCTCAGATAGACTTTATCCCGACTTCACTTTGTCTTGTAAATAATGGATGGATCATAATTAAACAGTTTGCTTAAATAACCGAACCACTACCATGGCTTTCCCACCCACCGAGCTGACGTCTGTCCCCTTTCCCCTTCCGACGTCGATGCATACGTTATTCTGTTTAATATTAATCATAAAACACCCAACTTGTTATCGTTGTATACACAAGGTGACAAAATGTGTAAATAAGAGCGTTCTTAAGTAAATGTTTACATTGAGATGCATGTATATTCATGACAGTCACTCAAGGGAAATTCGCTTTTGTTTGAAATGCATATCTGACGCAGGTTAAACATGGTATGGCTATACATAATGGATATGCCAATATGACAACAGATACAAATCTACATGGGTTATGGGGACTCCTGCGACCTGGAGCTGTTTTAAGCTAAGCGCAAATAAAAGGACGATTTGTTAAAATATCTTAATCTGAAAATTGAGAACTTCCATGATATTACGCTTTGGATTACGTCCTTTGATTCATCTGCATCATGACATGCAGCCATTGTTTGTTGCCAGTGAATTCAATGATGGACTTTTTAAAGCAACTGGACACGCTATTTAATGTGTAAAATATCCCGCTGAAGTTTGGCCGGTCGTTATTAAGTCATGTATTTCTTTGTTTGTTTGTTCGCCTTTAACATGATCATGTTAATGCGTAATAACTCAATAGTGTTTATCCTTATGAACACTACTATATGCCAGCCAATGCACCCTTGAAGAGTGCGCATAATGGTTGCCATAAGAACCTTGTGTACTTCTAAATAACCTACCAGATAGGACAGAGAAACACACTAATAAAACATAACCCTATGTGTGTATTTTTTCCTTGATTGAGTTGCTTACACAAAACAAGTAGTAAGATATGCGCGTTTCAACTGGTTCAGAAAAGCGGTTCATTCTCACGATATTCTGTCTCTCACAGCGTAACCCTAGGAGAGATTTATTGAGGGGAGAATCTTAAGTCCACTGTAACCTGTCGAACTGATAAGGTGATCAAAATACTGAAAATGTCGGTAGTTTTGATATCCAGCGTTCATTTAGAGATTGACCTTCGTCAAGACTACTTTACAACCCGTGAGTACAAATAGTACCTTCAGGTAAGCAAAGCTAGAAATATAGAGATTCTTGGTTTCATACGACCGGAGCTAACTCCAGCACTAAGTGCAGGCGCTCGCTGACTTTAAAATGACATTTTCTTCATCCTTTGGCGTATTCCTTGAATATTAGTAACCACATAACTCGAATAAGAGACCACCATTCGTGAAGAAAAAAAAAAATAAGTTAAGATTTTCAGTTCGAAGAGGAAACTATTTTTGTAAAAGTATTTTCATTCCTTTAATTTTTGCTTTCTTTCAGACCATACGTTCTATCCAAGTAATCACTAACGTATCCGGTTTCTAAATTCATATTTCAACTTTCTGATATTTAAGATTATTCATGTATGTTTTAAACGCTTTTGATTTACAGATGAAACAAATTCAAGTTAATATCCGTGTACTGCCTTTAGGCGCTTCATGTTTTTTATTAAACAAAAATAGTCAAAAACGTCTGCCAAGATATTTGGATATTCAACAACGTCTATGATCTGACGGTTAAAGGTAATTGCAGTCAACGGTTCCGCCAAGATCTAAGCGTTTTGCGTCGGCTTGTTATGACAGTCTAAACAAGCGAAATGGTAAAACGATTGCCAAGGAATTAGGACTTTAATGTCTTATCTCAATACAATTTCTTAGAAAGTCGTGGCAGTTGACGTATAACTTTTGCATAAAGGACTCAGATCCTTTCATAACCGCATGTGCAGACTGGTCTCATACGTGATATTTGTCATTGACTTGGAATATGCTTGGCATATTCCCAGCATTAATTCAAGCGAATTTAGATTTGGTTTTACAACCAATCTGCTTCTATATAAAATCGTACTTTAGTACAAGACGCAATATTTCGAAAAGATATAACTATATAAACAGTTATGGTATCATGCTGAGTCGATTTTTCCAAAACAAGTTAATAATTTATAAGCTTTCTATTTTGAGAAACGTCTGATTTGGTCTGGTGAGAGGGAATCACTGTCGTCTTCAGACTGAACAGCTCTTGATCGCCTTTTCTAGGCGTTAAACGGGTCAAGTTGTCCACAAGGACGATTCATGAGAGAGGACCATGGTCTCTGTTCATGTTCTCTTAATCCGGATATGTCTGGGCCTAAGACGTCAGATTAAATGTGAGCTTAGGATAGATTAGCGCAGGTACCTGATTTCCAACTCATGGATGGTAACGGAGAGCCAACAAAACACGTCCTTGTTCTGGACATAAACTGAACGTCATTGCGATGCTTTTTTTAAAAATGCATTACTGATAAATATTGGATTTAACAACAGGTTTAATACCATAAAAAAAACACATAAGAGAAGAAAAACACACACGCACTACATGTGAATTGAACTTTTGTACTCAATAAAATGTTGTTTTTCATTCTACTTCCTTGATGTTTGAACATGCAGTATATATAAGATTTTGTCTGCATGCGATCAATAAGATTTTTGACAATGTCCATTAAATCAACCAAATTGTTCACGACATTGTGCCTTAAAGTTCCCATAGAAAGTGACCCCAGTGTAGGACAGTTGAGATGGTAGAGTTTGATGGGCTTAACCTGTTTTTGATGGAGTTGATTTCTACAATACATTGGAGGATGTCAAGTTCATTGCACAGTTCTCCCCGGCTTGACAGCCTTTCCTTTATAGCCTCTTTGAGTTAAGCCGTGTAATCCCTGGTCCTTACATGATCGGGATTCACAATACCCGCAATCCAATATTTGGTCTGTGGACATGATTGCCTTCCAGAATTAAATGTATACAAATGGTATATGGCTGTATCGAGAGCATTGTGAATAAAACACAATGGCAAGATATCATTATTAAAAAGCCAGTTGCCACTTGCAACAAATAATTTATCTCAGATTCTCTGCGAAAGTTTGCACAAAATTTAAATAAAGCGTTCGCATGAATTTGTTAGTAAAATTAAAGACTTAAGCTTATTATAGATGTAAACAACAAACAACTATAAAAGATCTTTGGAACATACCAGTCTGTTTTCAACAGCAGTAACACGGAAGGTTGAACCATCTTTCAGACTGAGCCCATCCAGTGTTTTGTCTATTTAAACAATTATTTGCAGTTAATTACCCAAGGCATCACATTCGATATTTACAGAAAACTTCACTAGAAAGGTTCATCTACTTTGTAACAAGTTGTTAGATTACCATGTTCCACTGCGCAAACCTTTGTCAAATAGATTGCACACTGACGCTCAGAAAACACCATGTAGCTCTTTGTGGACTTTAACATCAAGACCAAATAGTATTGCCAAAGAGAATGTGTCGATATAGCAAACGCCTCTAGCTACATAACTTCACTCGATCCTCATTTTTACGACGTTTTGGCTTTACTGGTTGGCAACATGTGGATTTTTTTAACTATGGAAGTATCAATATAATTTGATAATCATGGCTTAATGTCTTGATTGCCAATATGTCTGTAATTACAATTTAATAAACAAACGCAATCTGACGAATATATATATATATATATTTTAAAACCTGTCCGGGAACCTGTCAGGCACCGAATCGCCAGCAGTAAATGCCTGCCACCTAGACCACTCAGCTATCCGGCCTTGTAGAAAAGTTCGGATCCCGGACAGTTTTGAAAGTGCTTAATTTTCTGACCAAGAATCTGTTCAAATTAAGAAAGTGTTATTCCAAATAGCGAAACTACTGTTTCTAAAAGTCATTTATGTATTTTTATTCTGTAATTTGTTTTCAATACCGGATTGAATTTAAACTTTTTTGGCCAGACGTAAATACCTCGAGGGGAGTTTACTATGCGATGTTATAGTTAATTTGTTTATGAATGTGTCATTTGTTTATGTTTGTTTGATCGGGGTTTAACGTCGTATTCAAGGGTATTTCACTTGTATGACGACGTGCCAGCTCAATGGGTGAAGGAAACCACCCCCGACACCACTGGCAACAAACAAACAAAGACAGAACAGGACAAATACAGGACGTCAATAACAGGACGCAATACAGACACCACAAACAGATCGGCTTCCCTCCCTCCAACCGCCTACCATTTGTTTATGAGTGGGCGATATGTTTATGAGTGGGCGATATAGTACGTAACCCACTTCAATTCAGAAATAGCTTTAAGAACGGCAGTAAACCCCAATCAATATAATAAAATCAATCAATTTGATATATCATGCCTACCAATCAGTGTGACAGGTCGGTGGTTTCGGTCTGATTTTCGGATCTAAATGATTGATGGAGATTATATAAGTACATTTTACAGTGTTTTATCGTCCTGCATGTTTATTTCATCCGACGAGAGGGATTTGTACTACAAATTTGTCCCAGAAACCAAAATTAATACTCCCCGTGGAACACATATAAGATATTTCCGTTGACGGCTTATACAGGCCTCGTAGGATTAATTTGTTTGAAAGCAGGAAGAGTAGGTTGGGTTCCATTTACCGACATTTATCGAATGTTTAGTGTTGGACAGTCACCTAAATGTAGCTCGTTTAACAATATCCGCATGTTTATATCACATGGGAATGGTTAATTTGTTGGGATAAATTCGATTTATCCTCTTTTATACAAACATATTGAAGTTATCTATATAGATGATTTTAATCAAAACTTCGTTCAATGTGAAAAACTAATTCAGAACTCGGTCAATGTACCCGCTGACATATATATTCTTTACTGCTGTAGGTCAGCAGTTTTACGTTTATCGAATCTTGCCCATTATCAGGTTGAATAGATAGGATTCCTGGGTCAATTAATTATGGAGGAATTTTACTAGTGTCTGTCTGCTTTGAATAAACGCACACTTTTTGGGGTATATCAGTATTTCCCCGCAATATTAAACGCCTTGAGTTTCATGTCCTGTACGGGTCTCTACTGCAGAATTTTCTTAACTTGGATCTAACTACTCACATAAAGAAAGGTTATTCAAAAATAACGAAAACACTTTTTATATTCACATTCTAAAGGAAACCAAAATCTTTCACGGAGATATATCAACGTTGGTAAAAATTAACTAGTTTTGTTTGTTTTGATTTATATACAAATTTATACCCAAAGTTTACACATTGCTATTGTTCTTTCCCAATACGTACCAACATCCATGTAGAATTATTGAAGTATTTCTCTTCATAATTTAGTTGTCGCATCATATCTCTAACGTATACCTTAATGTTAAATTAAATATACATCTGTATTCGCCGTCTAATGTGACTTGAAAGCCTCTACTGGCACAGTAATGGCCTCTGGTTAATACCCGGATGTGTGACACGAATTCTATTACCGGACAAGTACGACTCGCATTAATGGAGTGCTCAAACTAATGCGACAATTTTACGATTGCTGATTGGGGACGTCAACAGTTGATTAATGTTTAGACAGTTATAAAGAAAACAAAAGAGAGAGTGTAACTTTAATTATTTACATTCGTTTTTAATGTACATGTATGTATCAATAGTACACTTTAGATGATTGGCGGGGTCTGAGTAATAATAAAATTAACTCAGGAAAAAAACCCATTAAAAAATGAAATTCGATTATGCCTATGTTCGTATATAACAACAGATTAAATTGTTAATCATAACGTTGGTGACAGCGGTATATATCGAAGGTTCGAATCAACGTATTGCTATGTAAATAACATTGCTATCTAACCGACACAGCTCCAGTATAATGTTAAATGTATATACTCGTAACCTTGGTGTAGTACAATGTGGCTATATAGATCCAATCGTATGTTTATTCAACTTATTGATACTTTCTATAAAACACAGAATCCCACTTCAGCTTCAGTGTATTTTTAAAAAAGTGTTCTTTTAACATTGTGATTTTTTTTACAAACTAACCAGTCAATGTTTGTGTGGCTGGAAGTAAATCCAAATCGATCAGATCTGCATGTTCTTTTTCTGTTTTATAAAACCGAATATCTCTAAAGGTCTGTTTACACGATCAAAGATACCACTTGCTTTTCGATCGATATGTTTGTGAAATGTGATTAAAGCCACTCGCATTTTGTTTTAGTTTACAGAAAGGTATTAACAGACCGATATTATTTTTCAAAAACCAAATATTACAAATATTGTCCTTAAGCCACCTATACTCCATTTGGAAAAAGCGAGAGAGAACGCTTTTTGGGCTGGGCTTTGAATTATACGCTTGCAGTTTTTAAAAGTATATTTGTAAGCAAAGGATATGTTGTCATTTGATGCCCTAAATAAAAGATGCCATTTCCATGGGGACTTTATCTTTCTGTCTGTGTTATTTTAATACCAACATTGGTAGTTTTTGTTTGATCGTTTAATTTATTGAAAAACTGACACGGCACTAGAGATAGGAAATAAATGATGTTTAGGTGTAACGTGATTAAAGGTCGATATAAGGAGAAGACATTTAGACAATCTATACTCCTCACCTCAACTATAGGCTAAGCATCACGGATTTCTCGTGTCGAAAAAAATGTCTTCTTACAAATCATGAAACTGGTATCTTACGGACTGTTAATATGAACGAACGCTACAAACTTGAGAGGCAAGAGTCTAGCTAAAAATGAACAGGTATTCTATTATTGATTTCTTTCAACTGGGTGTTATCCGTTTCCCTAGTTGTCGGGGTAGCCTTTACAAATCAACGAACACGTATACTAACTCAGCGTCTTATCATGTTTATGTTATCCGGAACATATTGATTTAGCAATCAACAACAGTAAGTCATAACTGATTTTCATGACTGTATTGTTTCTGCGGGACTTTATGACGCCTGCGTAAGGTCGTCTATCTGGAATATTCTACACATTGCTCTCGGAATTGCCCATCTAGTCGTTCTATTTCCCTTGGCAATTCTTAGATTGCAGCAATTGATTTAAGCATCACAGAGCCTATTATCATATGTGTTTCGTAAATTCACCTACATTCATACATTAACAAGGACCGCGATTAAGCTATTCAGAGTAAGGTCATTATCCTGACATCGACAATATTAAAACAACAAATATTTACCCGGATATTTGAATAGTAATTGACAATGCAATGTTTTTCAATTTCTGTAACATCGGTTATATATATACTGCAAACAACACATTGGTACAAATATCAAGATGATATGAGCCACCTCTGTTATAATACACCTTAATTATTCGGGGCAAATCTGATTGGTCTGTTTCGGTTATATTAAGTCAAATATCTCACTTGAGACGGACAGAAAACCTCATTTATACACATTGGAAAGAAATCTGAGAAATATAAGGTACTTCAATCGTTGAAAACAACACTCACCATAGTTAACAAAGACGAACGAATCCCTACCAACAAGTATTTGCATTACTTTCACAGTTGCTTTTCATTTTTATTTGTTTACAAATTGTTTATTGAATTAACTGTTTCGGCTCTGTATTTTTGTTTTTGATTCTAAAATTATAACCCTTTAGTTAAAGATGAAATATGATTATGAAATAATGTTTCCACGAACTTATTATATTGCTAGTATATTGTTTTATCAATTTAATTCTTCCGAAACTGAAGAAAGATGGCCCAAACAGGTTATCCCATCCAGAGCCATGCGATTTATAGGTTTTCACTCTAAGTGTGAATGGCCTTACCATATAGGTGTATTCCTGTTTCATCTACGATTTTAATTTCTCTATTCCGGTTTTGTCTACGAATTATTTCGATAACCCGTTGCTCGGCGTTAATCCGACCCGACTTACACACCACATGTAGTATGCGGTAATCCCATATTATGGACTTCATCTTTTATATTTATAATGCAATGAAATAAATTTAAGTTTCATTTAAAAAATCTTTCAACATAAATTTATTTATCGGGGCCCCAGGGAAAAAACAAAATGTTTTGTCTACATTTGCATTTTTTTTAAATCGTAGACGGGTCAGAAATAAACTTCCATAGCGGAAGGATTTGTAAGGGTCTGCTTTGTTTATTTGATTCACCAACCGTTAACAACAATGGACTAACATTAAATCGAACTCGATGTGACGTCCATTGTGCACGTGAAAAGGCGCACCTGATGTGTTAGACAATGTTCATTTGGAACTGTGCCAATTGGTTCCTTCAATGCAGTAACAACAACGTAAAGGGTTATATTATTGGAGACATTTGTTCTTCTAATGGCATCTCCGAAAACCACAATATATTAAACAAAAATAACAATAAGGCTAATTAGTACTAGACATATAATTGTCTGATTTTGGAGTACCAGACACCTATATTTTCCTGTAACGTTGGCCGTCCCGCGATAGTCACAAAAAAGGTTTGTTAACACTTTCAATTCAAATGTTTGTTTGATTAGGTTTTGACGCCTTGCTTAGAATGTTGTCTGGCTATTTGTTTGTTTATATGTTTAGGTGTTAAAGGCGTACTCAAGAGTATTTAACTTTTATGGCAACAAGGTATCCATATCCGCCATTGACAACAGACACTCACTCATACTGATGGTCAAAGACGCACTCGAATCCGCGAACGGTACGTCGACGTAGGATCAGTATACCGATACGCTAGCTACTAAACCCGTGATTAGAAAGAAAGCCACTCTTGACGGCATTGACAACATAGGCAAGACAGGGCCACCACAAGACATAACAAAAATACGTAATATGTATTTAAGAGCGAAAGGAAGTTCCCTCTCGGTCAGAATGTTGCTGGATGTTGGTAAAAATAAACCAATAATAACAATTCATCAGGTTATGATCGTCTGGGTCTAGGCATGACCTTATGGAGATTAAACTAGTTATTCTACCATTCCACAGATGTGTTCACCGAGGTGTAGTATCTGAGTCATTAATCGTGTGATCGTTCTAAACTCGGTTCTTCTAAGAATTATATATTGGTACATTGTAAAGCATTGTGCGTCTACAAGAGGGAGCAAAATACGGCATGCATTCGATTAATATAAATACAACCCTATTTATCAGAGGGCATTTAAGAATAATTTTTACCTGCTGCTATGTTCTTTATGTAATGTAAGCATAAAAGAGAGAAATTAATTTATTAAGACCCAACCTGAGACATTGAGTACACTCCTTGTTTTAAAAACCTATATTGGGATGACTGATGTGATTCTGTTATGGCTATCAACTGTATGTAAATATTTAGAGAAGATTATATTTGTAGTTATATGCTGTTGTTGTTACCCTATATGCCAGGTAATGATTTGTGGACACAATGTGGCCCATCCTTCTGACGTTTCATACTTTCGTATATGTAATCAGTTGACACTAGGGTAAGAAAAAAACAACTGTGAAGGTAAAATAATCTGAAGAGGAACCAGTGTGTTTAAGTAAGAGAAGATACCTGCATCGTATTAGTCCTGCTCTAAAACTGAACATTTACTTCTTAAAGCTACGACTCGGGAGGGAAAAGTGAGCAGGTATTATTTTATTGATTTTCGTCCTCAGGGTGTTATCCTTTCCCTGCTTATCCACCTAATTCAACATATCAGCGAACACGTATACTAACTCAGCGTCTTATCATGTTTATGTTATCCGGATCATATTGATTTTACAATCAACAGTAAGTCATAACTGATTTTCACCGCTACATTGTTTCTGTAGGTGGATTTTATCGGACCTGCGTTAGTTCCCTTATCTTTAACTTCTCCATATTGCTGGTCTTGCTAATCTGATCGTGTCTGTTCCTAGATCTTTCCACACAATCGTTAAATCCACACCAATATCCTTAACGCTCCTAACTCTATTAACATATGTTCTTTACTCGTATGCAACTCATGAACTACCCACTGAAGATTAACTATTGAATAGAGCCGCACAACTCTAACACAAATCAGCTGTTCAAGTTATATGAAGATGAAGAACAGTAATAGGGATATATATATACATGTGTAATATGGCTTTGCAGGGTTGTTATTGTTTTGACAGAATGCATGCTTGGAACGAAAACGACGGACACTTGAAAACGCCCATTGATTAAACAAACAATAGCAAGTTGGCTTTTGGATATATTCGCTGAGAGACAAATCACAGTCCATTAGTTGATTGGTAATATCGAATTGACGAAATGCGTACAATTTAAATCAAATGTTATATGCTTTCAATGAGAGTAAAAGGGGAAGCAAATTGACAATGTCTTCTAGTTTTCTGATGTTCAGTGATTTCCGACTATTTCCATGTTACGCAAAACACTTATCTTAGAGTTTCAGTAATGTGGTGACCATTTTACATTGCATGACAAGTCGTCTTTCGGGTGTCGTTTCTTATTACGGAACAACATTTGTAACGTCAAAATAACTATAAACCTAGTGTTTATTATTTGCTTGTTTAAAGTTAAAATTTTATGTGCTATTTATTATATGTATATAAATGAACAAGTAACAATATAACCACTTCATTGTTTTCTCATTGGAATTATTAAAAAGAAATCACAGGACAAATGCTAGCAACTTCTCGTCATTGCCCAAACATGAAGTATATTGTATACAATAAAATAAGCGTATAGCTGTTTTCGACGAATACAAGCAATAATGTAATTACTGGCAAGTTTGTTGTTGTATAACACAGTTATACTTAAACAGAGGAAAAACGTTTTTGACTGTCGTGGGAAAATGTCATTTGATAGATAACAAAGCCTTTATAAAGTTGATTATTTGGTTTTTGTTAACTGTCTTCAACATAATGGTATGTTGGCTAGTGATTAACTATAAACAAAAATCGCAACATGAAAACATACCATGAGGCCCAAATAATGACGCCATTTTGATTTTCTCTAATTCTCAAATATAGTAAAAACGTAAATTGGATTTAACGAAAATCTTTGAAATTTACAGGTCATATGGCCCCAGACCACCATTAATTTGCCATAAGCCGCAATGTTAACGTTTGGCCCCACAGCTCCCTCCCAAACTT
>JARFOD010077067.1:0-20529 GCA_031763545.1 Mopalia muscosa
CAGTTGTGAACTCTCATGGAGGGCATACGCGCTATTGACATGCTTTCATCAAGTTGTAACTTACCATTTTTACTCTCTTAAATTTCCGATTGAACTGGTCACAGTATGAACATTATGTTCAACTTATCGACATCCAAACGAGTGTGAAGTGTCTTTTTTGATTGGCGCCTATTGTCCAGATAATAAGACAACCAATTAAATATATTCCCAGTTGATTTCACAGGAACAAAACTGAATAGCGTTGGTGATAAAGAAGATTTGAAATAAGAAAACAAATGGATAAATACTAATTTTTCAAAGACTTTGTTAAGGACATTCAAAAGGGCATATGTCTATAATTGGATGCAATGTTTGTCTCCCTTTTTAAATAAGGGGGACAATTTTCCAATCTGAACGATATTTACCTTGTTGCATGGACTGATTAAATAATTTTGCCAGAATAGAAGACAACTGTGTTTGGCCTACATGAAGAAGTCGAGGGTTTATTCCACCAGGGCCGGTGGCTTTAGATAAATTAAATTGTCAAGAATATAAACACTTCTTTCTCTGATATTATTATTATCTAACTCACAGTAGTGTTAACCAAGGGTTCTACGTTGGGTACAACAACAGAAGTGTCGTTTACATTACAAATACCAGAGTACTAGTCATTAACTATGTTGGCCTTCTTCGTCGTGTCGATTTAGGCGATTTGACGATTTGAAATGACGATTTATCATGTTTGTGGACAGTAAGGACTCTTTCAAAGTATTCGACATCGAACAATCGAGACATATTTGCAAAACATATTCTTTAGATATGTACATGTACAAGACATTTAAATTCAAAAAAATATTCGTTGCACATTCACCAGACATTCACACGACTTGCCAATACGTTCGTTGTATATTCTCCAGAAATTCACAAGACCTTCAAAGAAAGCGAACGTATTTTGAATGACTAATTTCCAGTTTGTTTTGCTTTAGCCGATACATATTTTTAAATGTAGATTATGGCCAAACAATGTTGCTTCACACGCCAACTCTGTTATAAATAGTGAATTAAAACTCTGTCGTGGCGTCTTTATGGACTACAACCGCTTATCTGACGATTCCTGTTCACTTCAATGGGAACTAAGTGGAGGATGCACTGTGACGATTAAACTTATCATAGCGGCTAATGGAAAGTCCACATATATGTTTAGGTTTTTGTGTCCAGTTTCCCCGTTTTCCCTTTGTCCTTTATATGTCAGATAACACTATGTCCACCTGTAGGTGACATACTAAGAGTAGCTCGGAAAACCTTTTAGCGAGTTACAGCAATGGTTGCAGTTGAGTTTATTCCCTCTGTTATTCCTTGAAGCGCGTCTCTAATGATCTTGAACCGCCAAAAATACAATACACCAGAAGTGCATTTGCGACCCTAGGACCATCGCTCGTTGACCTCCCGCTCATAATTTGCTTGCGCCAACCCTGATAATGCCGATAACCTCTATATTTTACGGGGATATTTTTTGATATACCTCCGTCTTTTCGATCTCTGAAACAATTACTGAATAGACACAGCTGAGCCAGGATAATCCAGTAAGGAGATAAACTGATTTCACAGAAACAACCCTTAAGTATTCTTGAGATTGATGTGTCACAGAAAGAACAAAAATGTCGGAGTTAGTGTCACTGACATGTGGTGTGAGTATTCAAAGTGTCTTTATCAGCACACAGTGGCTTACTGGCTGGGTAGTTTTATTAGTATAACCAGTGTTATGTTTCATTTTTTACATCCACATTTGTTCAAACTGCCCTGGTTAAAACAGAGGTTAAAGTTTTAGTACGTTTTAAAGGTTTACATGAAGGGTGGTTAGCAATATGTTCATGAGATCCTCACCGACAACACACTCGCTTCTGTCGTTGGTGGAATTTTTGGCTTTTATTCCCCCCCCCCCCCCCCCCCACCATTGAATTGACATTTTTGCAAGGTTGTGGTTCTTATTTAATGATTTTGATTCTCGAATAGCTTGTTCTACACGAGTCGAATATCCATTGCTTGATCTAATATTAGATCATGTTCAATTAAAATTATCTCTTTCATTCGAGTAGGCCTACTTTACGAATGCTCAACGCTTTGATCGGTAAGAAAATTGTCCCTAAGAACAAAAATTATTGGTCAATATTGTCACCTGGAAAATGTGTACGTTTACTGAAACGACTTCGTTCAGCCACAATATTGACTTTAGGTTTAAAATATTTTTCTAAAGCGATTAAACTTTTTTCGTATTTATTTACATCGTCACCTGGTGCTTTTGTTAAAATAATTCTCTGTCCTTCGGGTCCTAGGCGATGTTAAAGTAAAGCTCGTTTTCGACCAAAGGGCAACTACATGACTTGTTCTCGAAAAGTCTACGTCATTGTTACCAAAGTATTGTAGGTTGCCCACTGTGGTAGGCAGGAATTCAGGACGTAGGGAAATGTTAGCAAAAGACATCTTTTTAACATTTACCTCGTCGACAAAATGTGGTATAGTAGTGTTGGAAGTGTGGGCAAACTAGGAATCATTAAGGTCTTGCTGGACCCCTTGGTCAATTTTCAGCAGACCCGTTGTAGAAGTATATAAATCCGTGCCATATATATGTATATATTTTTGGAAAGCTTCAACACTCAGGATTACCAATATGTTAATGTGGTGAAAAACCAATTTATATTTCTTTAAATATTGTAAAATGAGCTAATGTCAACAGATACAAATATACTGCACTTTCATGGTTTATTTCTCGAAATGCAATAAGAAAAATATTCAATAAATTTGTTGACCTAGTAGAATAGTCCTTGAACTAGTAAACGGTGCCTCATTAAAAAACAAATTTGATTAGAACGATTCCCGTGATTATTTTGTCTATCCCACCTTTGACAATTTTTATAAAAATGTCAAATACAACATTTTGAGTCCAAGGGGTCCAGTAAGACCGTTAGGAAAGGTAGTAGTAAAGTTTCAAGTGACAGTAACGGTTAGATTATTTCAATGGATACAAAGCACATGTTGTTTCATTTCAATTGCTCCAAGACAGTCTCTTTTATCCCCGTAAGTGGAGAGTACCATGAAACAATTTCTTGACAGGAGTAACTTCCCTTTAACCGTCACGTTTAACAGGACAGCGTGAGGACACAATCATACTGCTTTCTCTTGGCACTGGCGGAACTGTCATTTTTCAACAGACTAAAATATTCATGTACACCGCCTTCACATAAGTGAAATACCCTTGAGCAATTAATTAATAAACAGTTTACTAAATGGTTGCTCTACTTGTCAAATTCACGTTTTTTTTTACTTCACCATGTGTACAGTAGCAATTTGAACTCGGGTTTATTGAGTTATATATATTTAAAATTTCGATGGAGGCAAGCACTTTTTTTCTTTCTTCATTAACCTTAAATATATATAAACAAGGGGAAAAGTGACCAAAGTTCACTAGTGTGATAGCCCCGCACCCCGAAGCTGTAAGTTATTAAAATAATACACTTGACTGCCATGTATTGTATTGTATGAAAATATAATGTCTAGGAGTGCACAAATGGGCCAAAACACACGCACATGTAGATAACATAAAGTTATATAACAGAAAACAATGATGAGGACAGAATGATATAAATTCTAAGAAAATGTATCGTGAGACGAAAATGTTACATGCTTCCGGAGTAGTTTGTTTATCAATGGTTTCTTTGTTTTAGAATAACGGTAATAGCACTTTAACAGTTCATCTGTACAAGGGCAGAGGAGAAACAAATTAAATAAGTGTTTTTATAGAACTGGTATAAATTGGGGCATTGTAATTTCATGTTGAAAAAGGGTTACCTGTATTATATTTTCAAATGTTTCCAAAATGCATGTTTTGTATATGTGTCCGTAAAATGGTCCATTGCATAAAAATAAAGCATTAAAATTGGCAAGGGGGTGGGAGGAAATTTGTGCTTTAAAAATCCCATCAAGCCCAATAAAGTTAGACAGGTGTAATACTATATGCGTATCGCCACTTATATGGCAAGAAAATGGTGGCGGTGGGAGGGAGGATATTTGCCTTAAAAAGACTATCAAGCACAATACGGTGTAACAGTATATGTCTTAATACTAATAAAACAAAGTTCCTCTCGATACATCGAGTACTTTTTAGATAGGCATCAGAGTAGGACACTAGTAGAGGTGACAGATGGACGGACAGACAAAATTGCAGGGATATTACATGAATAGCGTCATGACAGTGTACAGTCCCAATATGCCAGCTGTTAAAAATAAAATAAATTTCCGCTCGATACATTGAGTACTTTTGGAGATAGACCTCGGAATATGACAGGAAGTAGAGTGAAGGCAAATGACGGACAGATGAACAGACGGACAAACTTCCAAGAATAGCACCATGACATTATCATTACAGTGTACAGTACCAATTTATCAGTTGTTAAATGGAACAAGTTTGAGCTCGATACATCTGAATATGACAGGAGGTAGAGTGGAGGCAAAGTGAAGATGGAAAGACAGGCAGACAAACTCCGAAGAATGTTACATGAATAATATCATTACAGTGCACAGTCTCAATAAGTCAGCTCTAAAGTGAAACGAGTTTGAGCTTGATACATTAGGTAGTTTTTAAATAGAGCGTGGGATATGACAGGGTGTAGATTGGAGGTAAAGAACAGACGGATGAACGGACGGACAAACTTTGGATAACGTTACATAGATAGTATCATGACAGGGCAGTCCCAATATGCCAACTGTTAAATAAAATAAATTTCAGCTCGATACATTGATAACTTTTGGAGATAGAGCTTGGAATACGTCAGGAGGTAGATTGGAGACGGACAGACGGACGGAGACAGACAGACAGACAGAAGGATGGCACCTACGTTTATACGAGGATATAACAATATGTATGCTTTGTTCGTTGTCCGTGACTATTCCAGCGGTCTAAACGACGAAAGACAATGCACAACAATCGGGACTACAAGACACGAATATATTACCAACCTTCATCATGGGTTGAAATAGGCAGGAGCAGGACGTAAAGTTATTTAAAACGAAGGAAATAGACCTATTCATTGTGCTATCTTCTGCCACACTATAAAAGTCACAAGGACAAGTTGTCAAAGATGCAAAAATATATCATCGGAGCTAGAATAACAAATTTACAGTAAAATTCCTCCACACATTGAACGGGTGTCTGTAGTTATACTATTAGTAAGATGATCACCGATTTTCTTGAAATTTCTTTTTGCAGGGCAAAAATGTGAAAAATGTTTCCAATAAACATCAGATGATACAAGTCAGATGTTTTCAAACTGATTAGTATCAAAACCTGACAAATAAACTGTTTTTCCCTTCTGAAAAATATGTATAGCGATTGACAATAGACAACAGGTGTAGTTATGTCCCTATATTAAAAAAATGAAATAATATAAATGCAAATAATTAGAACTGACACATTGGTATGCCTTTTCCTAAAAATAGACATTACTAGAATTGTTACAAAATGGATTTTGGCCCTATATCTGCTGTTACAACCTTAAAATAATAATTTCAAAATGCCTTAAAATAATGCTAAAAACCCAAAATTGTTGGAAGTTTTCAACAGATGGAGGTAAAATAATGATCTCATGACATCATAACCTATAGTGAATATTTATAACGTGATGAATATTTGCAAAGTCGAATTAGTATCAGCTGTCAGTGAGGTTTCACTCGGTTCATCCCGTGTCACTGCAAATAACTTCCTTATATAGGAATCAATGTGCTGAAACCAATCTACGCGAGCCCTTAATTATGCACTTGCTTTAGTTTCTCTCAACTAGAATACACTATTTCGTCCTTTCTATTTCTGCAAGTGCTTAAGAACGAAAACAATACAAGTTAAGTTTATGGACAAGTTTTTGAAGCACTAGATTAGGACAATAATTGAAATCTATGGATACCTTCACTGTAAACCAACAAGTACTTGTTACACTCAAATGATATTCTCCACACTTCATATCTTGGACAGCAGTAAAGTCATGTGATACTTCATTCAGAGTACCGCTAGTTGACTGCTCATCCCACATTCGTATCAACAAAACAGGGTTGAGCATGCCTTTTTAAGAGATACTATTTGTAGTATTAATAACACCATTCAGTAGGATCTCGAGAGAACGATTATTCGTGATGCTGGATATACAATGAGTACTTCTGGGCAGTGATAATAACTATCACTAACATCATAACAAAAACATTTAAACAAAATCAAAGTGTGCTTTGACCCGAATGTGTCATTTTTACAAAACGGATATATTTTAGCAAGACAATCAGAAAATACGAAACCCAGTCTTCAAATAATGAAAGAACTTTACAATTGGCAAAATAGCGACAACAAATTAAAAGTGGGGTTTTCACAAATTTGGCGGTGCATAAAAGGTATTTAGGTGCTTTGTAAGGCGTTTAATTAGGCTTAATTGTATACCTGTAAAATATCAACACTGTTGTGTATTTATTTGTGATCATTTCAAGGCATACATTGACAAGGCCCTGTCGTAGGGGAATGTGTTATTCTGCAGTTCATTTGACGCCACCAACCACTCTAGTTATACCACACCTTGTTCCTGACCACGGATACGGCCAGTGTCCAGGAATCGTGTAACAAGAAACACTAACCGTAAACAGGCTGCTAACCGTAAACAGGCTGGTTACTAGCCAGGAGGCTCGGAATAAATGAAAATTACTACCCTCGTTTCATATTTGTGTTTTCTCCTGGTCACTCATTAGAGATCCTCTATATATCACCAAAAGAAAGGACACGAGAACAATAGATTATCACACACTCGTGTCTCGTTTAACATGAATACAGCATAGCCCTGAATACAGCATTAAACTCCAAATATATCAACAAATCCTGCGGGCCATATGACAGTTTATGGACTGGTCAGTCACCCACAAAAAGCTATACGGACCGAAGCAACTGCCTAAGTTCCCTGCATTATTTGTTATACATTATACCGAATTTCCGAAATTTTCTCTAAGTCTTTACTAATGACAGAAGCAAATTTAACCGTTGTAGTGCAAATGGTATTCCAGTGTTTACAGTTTAGAGTACTACCAAGGGAAGTAACTCAAAAACACGGCGAGCCAATATAATGTTGCGGGCCTATATCGCAAAATAGTACGGAGAAATTGAAATTAGGTATAATAAATCAAAATAGTGCCTTTTTCTCCTGAGTAATGACAACTTTGAAATTAGTTAGAACAAGAATGGTAAACGGCTTAAACAAGTGTCGATTAATTATAACAAGCATTCAGACAGTTCTAGCATGTTTACAGGAAACAAAGTATATCACCCCTTAAATGCTTATAACGTTCATATAGATGTCAATATCCTTTTATTGCCAAGGGTTTCTCCAGCTATCGTTCCAAACGTAATAAGCATAACATGCAGGTAAACTAGAATTTACAGATTGTTAAGCATCAAAAGAGATTTCTACTGGCTGGATAAAAGGTTTTGCAAACTAAAACTGGAAGTTTTCTTCGCTTACCAAAGGTGGGCCCTGAGACAAGGATAATCTGCCTAACTTGGGCGAAGGTGAAGGAGTTGTTCTCTCCACTTGCTTATGGTTTGGTGTTGATTCTAGTTTCTCATGTATCCACACAACATCATCAGATGCTGCAGTCACAATATCTTCACCGTCGTCACTTCGTAATTTGTTTATTTCCACACAGTTGTCTTCATTATTCTCTTCACATTTTGCTACAATATAAATATATTAAGTTAATCTGCTAACCTTCCAAGCTATCTTCCGCCCTTCAGGCTCACCCGTGTTGGATTTCAATTCAGTCTAATGTTTAAAACATAAAAGGATGCCCAAGGCAAGATTGGATCAGAGAAAAAATCTCCCCACTTATTCCCCACATATTCTCACATTTTGCTACAATTTTTATCGACCAACTAGCCACATATAACATTCTTGGCAACAATTAGCGGTAATGGAAATGTTGTGATATAAATGAAATAATATGACGTAAAACACCAATGAACACCTAAATGCTACCTTTTTAATCAATGAGAGTTACATAACAAAAAAAAAAAAAAAAAAAAATTGCGCAACACAAAATGTTGTTTCCCCATTGCTTTAAATCACTCAGATCAAACAAATCCTACCAAAAATTAAAAACAAAATATATTTTACGGTGTTGGTACTTAGACACGAAATAAACATGCAAAAGAACACATTAAAAAACGATCAGTTACTCGACGCAGTTTCACACTATCAGGAAAATAATTTACAATCCAGTGCACAAATTGATCTCAAGGCGATATATATTTCAATGATTTTCTCGTGCAGAAAAAGATGAACGAGCATTTAATACAAAATCGTTGTCACGTGTCTTGTCCAATAGACCTATGCTTAGTTTGGTTCCCTGTCTATGGGTCAAATCTTAAGACCATCTGTTTCAAAATATGGGATTTATTGAATCACAATAAAGGTTTCACACTTCGATGGCGTACCGTATCCATCGTCATCATCTGAAAAAGAAGATAGGATTAGTATCACTACGTGAAGTTAGTGGAATGGTGGTATATATTTAGGCATGCAATTTTGTCTTTGTCTTCATGAATTAAAACATGCCAAGTATACATAAAATAGTATTCGGGACAAAATAGACAGGCTTACCCATTATCAACATCATTGGAACAAAGCAGCAGTAGTATCAAATAGAATTGTTGGTACGGTACTAGGTTACGGGGGCATGCAATCTCCTTAGTAGAGTAGTTTGTTAGTGGTAGTATTTTAAAATTTTCAGGTGTATCTTGAACAAAATTTGCAAATGAGCTGCTTCACTTGTGTTATACATTGTAATTTGCACAAGCACATATATATTATACTTGATAACTAAGTAGAATGGTCATAACATATTTCGATACCGGTAGTTAAAATGTTCGTAAAATTGAACCTCTTGTCGTGTTTCTAATAATTCCTTTATTTTGTTTAGCTAACAGTGAAAAGTGATAATCAATTGACATAATCATATCTTTGAAGTGCTACCAGAAGACTCAAATAAACATGGGCATGTGACGACTTGTTAGATGCTACACGATATAGCTAATGTTATCCCAAATTCAATCCAATATATTAAACTGGAACTGTTTTTTTCAGATCGCGCAGGCCTTCAATCGATGTGTTGAGGGTTCGTTTAGTATATCCTAAAGTTTGTCCTTGATGAACTACATTTTTTTGGTAAATATAAAGACAGTTTGTTTAAAGCCAATGTTAGACATTGCAACGGAATTGTGTCAATTCGTATATGTTAATAAGCTGTGCTGGGTATTACAGGAACCATATGTTTTGACGCTCAACGCCAGCAATGAGGAATGGTTCTCTGTCAATATGAAGCATCTATTTAGCTTTGATTCTAAATCAATTTGATAAAACAAGTAAGCCATGTAAGAACGATAATCTGGATATTTCTTTTTTTCTGATTACCTTTGTAGCGTTTAGAGAGCTGATTGCTTCTGGTCTTCTTCATTAGGTACGGATAGACATAGATGGCTAAGAGCAGCAGTAGTATGATACCAGCAGGAGGAACCCTGTAAATCACAAGCAAAAGCATCCCTCCATCAACCACACTAGATAATACATAAGAGTGTTGACATGGACGAGAAAACCAGCTCGCTGTTTGCAGCGCGCAAGTAACATCCGGGTCTTCGGGAACATAGAGAAATGGACGTAGTTGGGCCTTCGTACTGTTCTTAATCATTGCCTAGTGTAATGAAGTCAAGTCCAGAAAGGGCGCTGGTTCAATAAAGGATCATCACAAAGCCCTATTCACATCTTTTGCTGATTTTCAAAAAGGCGATGGTAAAATGAATTAGTCTTCTGATTGGCCGATAGCGATCATGATTAGCGACTCAAATCTCTGCAGGGCCTACAACTGTCAACAGTCGTTATGCTCCGAATTGCTCCGAATAACTTCAAACAGGACCATTACAGCTTAGCGATATGATTTGTCACGCGAAAACTAACACGGCGTCATTTGCCACACCAGTGTGGTCTTGTACAAATGCTAATAAATTTTCTATCATAGATGATTACATAGCATACCCTCCTGGACTAGTTACCGACAGATGTTTGGTATCATTTCAAGCATAGGCCTAATGCTGGCAGGTTTTTTGTGACAAGTAGCATGCTGTGTCCATGGCTTAGTCTGAATTTAAAAGCAAACAATGTAAATTATTATGATAAATTCCAGTAAAGCGCTATAACTTACCAGGCTAATGGTCCATTTGTTTAATTTAAAGTCAAAAATGCCACGATATCAGAATAGCCTGTTTCTAAATAGAAACGGACTAACAATAATGTGTTTGTTGAAATTTATTGTTCGTTAAACACCCCAATCAAACAAACACTTCAAGTATTTTTACCCATTAGTCTACTTACAACAAAGCAGTCCAGTTTATCCGTTTATACAAGGGAGGTAACTCTGCTATACTTGACGAAAAGCCTCTGAAAGCAGAAATATTCACCGTTGATGATTGATATTATCAGAAGCCGATATTGGTAGTCAAAACTGCACACTAATCTCCAATAAATACATCATTTATATATATCTAAAATTAAATTACATTGACGCATGGATGTCGATAAATAAAAAAAGCCTAATCATCGCATAATATCATTAACTTGCACCATCGGCTTTATTATCATTTATTCTAGGCAAAACATCACGTGACGTTGATGATAACACGTTAGCTTACTGCCTGTACATGGTAAGTAACGCGATAAGTGCAAGAAAAGACAATCGTGCACCTAACCCCATAATATACACACATAGTACTATGCATAAGCACACTATCATAATGACGATCCATGGTGGATTTGGTCATTTAAATATGCTCCCAGGATAACAGTCTGACTAAAGCTGTTTTAAATTTAGCTATGATCGAAAATTCTGTTTGTGTTTGTTTAAATTATTGTATGGTCGAATCTGTTTATCATTAGTACATTTCTGAGAAGTTATGCATTTTATTCAATCTGATTTTAAAATTTGTAATATGTAAGCTTACATATGCCATATTAGACCTACTGAGTCTAAATTTTGATTAATGTTGGTACAATACATACGGGTACACCTTCTACTGAGGTGCATACACATGTATATCATAACGCCTCACCAGACGTAAAACACACTGGTATGGTACGGTAGTGGTGTAAAACAATAGCTTGCGTTAAGGCATCAATCTCCATGAATATTACCATCTTGCAATGAAACTGTACACACGGTTTATTAAATATAAAATTATTTAATCTCGAGTTTATCCTACCTGGGGTTTGTGTTTCCAGAATCGGCCATTATAGTGTACTTAAATGTCGCATATATGAACCAGCTTGAAGATAAAGTAGTCTATCTATACTTTGTTATCATCGTTATCAATCCAACAGGTCGGTGGTTTACCATGTTAACAAGTTATGTCCCCTATACTGTATGCGCTCTGTTATTATTCCACTATTTCTGAACTAATATATCCACTGACACGCATTTGTAGATATGCACAACGGTTTCTCACAGTGTGTCATAACGGCGTACATAATGGCAATTCAAATAGAACTAACATCCATAAACATGATGTACATTAACCCAGTTAGTGTTTAAAAGACGTTTTTGTTCGATTGTGTACACGTCGGCTTATAAAGTCACATTTTAATATTCCCCTATAACCCTAAGCGACCATGTCTTTGGCTTGGTATCTCTAAATAAATCGTGTGGTGTTGATAACTTATATTTGATTAAATCACATGTCACTTCATTGCAACATTAATATAATAGGTGACAATCCCATTATTTTCGTTACTGAGAGATGTTACTACGCTGTGATCCGTACGCACACAGCATGGTTCGAATGAGTGGCCTATCTGACCGCCTAATAAAAGCCGGGTTAGGGGCACGATTGGCTATTCTCGTACTTTCTCGCGTTACTTTGCATGTATAGTCAGCAAACGTATTATCTTTTACGTCACATGATGTTTTACCTAGAAGAAATGGCAATAAGTCCAACGTTGCGTGAACAATGCGCCTCAGCTAGCAACCATTGTATTACACGAATCGTCTACCTGTTGACATTACGTGCATGTGGAAGGTATGACAAACTAAAGCACACTTATAAATTAATGTGTCCTTAACTAATCTTATACTTCTCGTGTTACCTATGAGACTAAATCGTTACGGCTGCATCTTCAAACTTAATTAAATTGAAAAGCTTTGCATGAGGATTTTAATATTATCTAAAGTTATAGACAAAATGTTTTATCTTAAAATCTTATCTCAACCACAAACATTATTCTAGGCCATTTTACTACTTAAGACATACCTTGGAGTTCGTCGCACTCTCTTTTCTCTTTTCTCTAAAAGTTCCCGTCCCAAGCAAGGTGTTTCTTTCTTAAATATTTTACAGTCAAATATGTAACTAAAATTTATAGGCCTGTGTGTATGACAAGCCATTTTATCACTTCCATCTTTATTCTACATACATATGTTGAATTTTTTTTTATGAAATTCGTTTCCACATATATGAAAGTCCTTTCACATATGTTAAATAAATAACTTTATTTTACATATGTGAAAAAGAATCAAGTCATAACTTACAGACTTTGCCCTCACAGCCTGTAATAAGCGGCAATAAATTTGCTCAACAAGTACGACCTGATCAGAAGCACATCCACCCTCTGCTTTCGCAAAGCATTTGTTATTTTCTAGCAAAGAATAAATCAGGGAAACTATATTTGTTTTATTGGCCTACAATACAAAACAATAAACACTACGTTACACCATTGTCAGCATTTGTGCCGTAGGTGACAGTCAAATAAGTGCCTTCCCTTGATTTTATTTATAAAGATTATGTTGGATCAGTCGATAGGGCCTCACATTGAACGGATATAACTTGGGATTATTATAAGTAAGCAGTAAGTTCTCTTCATGCACTAAATCTTTATTTTCATCTGATCAGGTGATTCAAACCCTTAATGCATCCAATAGATATACATATACATGCACAGTAAAGTTTTTCTTCAAGGATATGATTGTGTGTATAAGCTTTTAGATTAGTCATTTACATACCTAATTAATTAACGGGAAGAGGCTTTTAACACGTCAAACAGCTAAGCAAATCACCCAACCGGAAGACTAACTGAAGTGAAACAGAATTTTAATTTTACTTTATGACGGTAATATTTATCCACCAATTAGCGAGAAAATACTATATCACGCTGAAAGCAAGCACATTTTTCTCTCTTCATTTATTCAATATATATATATAATGCCTATATATAGAGGGGGAAGAGAAGGAGACTGCGGAGGGAAATAGATGGATAGTAAATAACAAGCCACCTTCGACTTATATTTCAAAGAATATAATTTTTTAATAAACTTAAAGTATTTCAATCAGAAATAACCACTATTTATTATCTATACCCAAATAAAACATAATGATTTTCTTCACAGATTAAAGTGGTATTTCACCTTTGTTTTATAACAATTTTGATATAACTTTGTCTTCGACAGTTTAAAATGGGGAATCCTGTCATGTTAGTAAATATGGACTCAAATAAATTTTGTGAATTCCGTAAAAATGAAATGTCAGTTTTCATATACACCCTATTACAAAATCCCATAATCTTTTGCGTCCTACTGATAAATGACGTCAAATCGGCCCTCGGTCATATACACCCTTTTACAAAATCCCATAATCCTTTGCGTCCTACTGATAAATGACGTCAAATGGGCCCTCGGTCGCCTTTGTTATATATGTTTTACAGGACGATTAAGACAAAGTGGGATATGACCTACGTTAAATAATGGAGAGTATTCAAATGTGTGCATAATGAATACATTCATAAACATGTAATTACACTTCAGTACTAATTTAATAAAAATAATAATGAAATTCTCCAAAATAAATGTCAATGAATTGTTCATAAAAGCACGAATGTTTGAAATTTAATCTTGATCTGTTGAACCTATATATCTGTCTTATTTTCATCGTTAATAAAGAATCAGAAGTAACACATGCATTATATGATACTTTTTAGACAAGCTTTCTTGGCTGTCTAAAACAGATAATAAACATTGGTAACAACTGCAATTGAATAATTCCATTAGTAGGTCATATAGGCCTATAGTGATTAGGTTATAGGCTATGCAATATATTCCAGCAGCAAAATGTAGGATGATAACGCCATTGATTTTTTTATATTGTCAATTATCTACATATCAAATTGTGTTTGTAAAGTAATCCGATTGATTCAATGTTTAAACATTATAATAAAGTGCAGCTCTATCATAGACAAGTATAATTATCTATTATAGGGATCACAGTTTCCAACATATTGAGACTCCGCTTATATATCAATGCTTAATCGTCGATTTAAACTATTTCGAGAACGGGATTATTGCATTCCCCTCTGGCTAAGAGCAGTTTGTTGGAAACGTGGCACTGCTGTCTTTTCTTAGCACTGGTGAAAAATTTACTTTCCATCAGTAGGAAATGTTTCACACCTTGGTTGTGCTATAGTGTCAATTATTGTTGGGATACACCGACGTCATATGAGTAAAATACCTTTCAGCACGCCGTAAAATCAATCAATCAATCAATGTAGGTCGGATAACTAACTCTTTATTAAAATTTTGATAAATAGACACGTCAAATTTTTTAGAGTAGAAGATTCATTTTCAAACATTCGCGCATTTGTAAACATTCCAATGGTACGAATTTCTCAATGACAACAATACTTATCGCCATCCTGAAATGTAAATGCATGTGTAATATGACATTAAGCAAACCTAATGGCGAGTGCAAGTTGGGTATTTATTTTTTATTTAAATATGTGTTAATCTATCTGCTAAAAAAAAGCTCCAAATAACCCCAACCCAACCCATTGATATAGTATACTGGCTACGTCGTAAGGCTCAAAAGGGCCTGTACCGGTTCATAACATTGTATGATTGACTTTCAGAGATACATATCCCGGCATCTATGACACTACTGTGTGTGGTGTACCTGGGTTCGGTATAATTAGATTAACCTGGATAACTATTGATTGATAAACAACGTAACAACCATCTTGAGAGGGGGAAACCGAAAGGGATTTATTTCGGACATGTGCGTACAAGAGCATAACAAATGACGTCATGCATATTAATGCCAATACATAACACAGTCTATTACACTCCTACAGTTAAACAGACTGTTCATTGGTTGATTGATTCATTATTTGAGTGATTCATTCTTTGATCGTGTATTCATTCGTTATTTTGTTCATTGACTGATTCAGTTATTGATTTGATTAATTGGTTGGTTGACTGATTTCGTGATTGCTTTACTGACCCATTCATTGCTTAATCTATTTATCGATTCATGCATTGAGTGATTCATTGATTGATTCATTTATTCAGATTCATTGCTTCATTAAGTCTTTCATTCTATCAATCAATCTTGGAATTATTGGCTGTTTCATTGATTGAGTCATTTATTCATTCATCCATTCAATGATTTATTGAGTGATTCATTTATTGCTTCATTCATCCATTGAATAATTCATTGATTCTTTATCTTATTGATTCATTGACTGGTTTATTGAGTGATTGATTGAATCATAAAATGATTCATGGAAAGATGCATTCATTGATTCTTTGGTGGATTCATTCGTTCATTAATTGAATCACTGATTCAATAATTAATTGCTTAAGTTTATCATTTATTGATTCATTGGCGGTTTCATTCCTTGATTTATTCGTTAACTCATTGCTTCGTTGATCCTTTCATTGATTCATTTCTTGTGATTTTTATTTTCATGCTTTCAATGATTCATCCATTCAATGAATGATTTATTGATTTCTTTATTCTTTCGTTAATTCATTGACCCTCCATTGATCGAATAATTGAGTGACTCGCTGATTGATTGATTTATTCATCCATTGATTCATTGTCTGATTCATTGTGTGATTCGTTCGTTTATTGATTCATTGGATGGTTCATTTAGTAAATCATTGAGTGGTTCATTTAATAATTCGTTTCCTTATGCATTGCTTGATTTATTGATTCATTTAGTGTTTCATTGAGTAATTCAATCATTGATTTACCCACTGACTAATCCATTGACTCATTGAGTTATTCGTTGATTGGTTAATTGATTCATTGAGGGATTTATTCAATGAGTGATGTATTTATTGATTCATTCATTGATTCCTTGAGGGATTCTGCCATTGATTTATTCATACATGGATTCATTGTCTAGTTCACTGAGCGATTCATTGTGTGATTGATGCATTGATTAATTCATCGATTCGTGGAATGATTCATTGAAGCATTGGGTGATTCATCCATTGGTTCGTTGACTGAGTCATTCATTAATTGATTCATTGATTGAGTGCTCGATTCGTTGAGTAATTCATTCATTGATTCACTCATCAACTAATTCATTGAGTGATTCATTTGATATTTTGTTACGTTATTTATTGATGGATTCATTAACTGATTCATCCTTTAATTCACCCATTGAATAATTCATTGATTGATGCATTGAGTGATTCGTATAATAATTCGATGCATTATTCGTTGGTTGATTCATTGATTTATAGAATGATTCAAGTATTGATTAATTCATTGACTGATTCGTTGATTCATTCATTCATCCATTGAGTGATACATTAATTGATTCATTGAGTGATTCATTAATTGATTCATTAGTGATTTATTAATTGATTCATTGAGTGATTCATTTGATATTTTGTTACGTTATTTATTGATGGATGCATTAACTGATTCATCCTTCAATTCACCCATTGAATAATCCATTTATTGATTCATTGATTCATATAATAATTCGTTGCATTATTCGTTGATTGATTCATTGATTTATAGACTGATTCAATCATTGATTCACCCATTGACTAATTCAGTGATTGATTCATTGAATGGTTCATTGCATGATACATCGACTGATTCGTTGATTGATTCATGGACTGATTGAATGATTCATTCGTTTATTTACCCATTGAGTGATACATAAATTGATTAATTGAGTAATCCATTGATTGATTGATTTATTTATTGATTCATTGTGTGATTGATTCATTGACGATTGGCGATTTATTCATTCGTTTATTGACTTATTCATTGACTAGTTCATTCAGTGATTCATTAATATTCATCAGTTGATTTCACCAATGAATGTGTCTGATGCTGCAAGACGCTTTAAATTTTGTTTCTTTTATATGCAATAGTGTTAACATTTAGTACAGAATGTTAATATTCGTATTAACGAGGCTAATAAACCGGGTGGTTGGTTTGTTGCTCATATGTGGATATTTACCTGGATCACAAGTGAAACCCAGTGGATACAGCGTTGAACGCGTTTTTATTAATGCTTTCATTCTGTTTTTTCGTCAAATAACCAAGGGAATTAACACTGTATGTTTAAAGAGGCTATACCACAGAATTTAGGCCAAACATCGACTGAAACGTACCCCGTCCTTTATGGGTTAAAAACCGAATTTAATCATTATTTAGAACCAATTTTCTTCTATGTTCAACTTATCGACATTCAAACGAGTGTGAAGTTTCTTTTTGACTGAGTTGATGAGAATATATATGGAATCGAGTTTCCAGTGATTCAGTTTTGCCTAGCCTATATGATATGAAATGGGTCTTTTTGAAGACGAGAAAACATTGTAGGTAGTCCTACAGGTTTTGATATTCCTGTAAAGGGATACTAGCAACAAGTAAATATGGACTGTCCTTCCAGGATCTCTGATGTTCAGTTTTATAGTTACTGTGTCTAATTCCGCTTAGCCTGGGGCTAAGGGCTATGGCAAGCCGTTTTATCACTTCTACCTTTATTCTACATATGTCGAATAACTTTTGCTATTATTTTACTTATGTACAATTCTTTTCCACATATGTGAAATTCTTTTTTACTTATGTTGAAAAGATTTTCACTTATGTAAAAAAGAATTCCACATAAGTCAAATATAAATTTATTTTACATATCTAAAATTCTTTTTAACATATGTAGAAATCTTTTCAACATATGTGAAATTCTTTTCCACATAAGTCAAATAAAACACCAAAACCTAACTATTTCACATATGTGGAATAGAATTTCACTTATGTAAAATAAACTTTTATTTTAGATATGTACAAAAGAGTTCCACTTATCAGAAAAATGAGAAACGATTTCTCGCCTACAGCAAGGGACCGTATCCAACCTTCATTTGTGATATATTTGAGATATCCGCAAAAGGGTTCCACTCCCCTTTTTATTTTACATAAGTGAAAAAGATTTCCACATATGTTGAATAAAGGCTTATTTTTGATATGTCGAATTCTTTTTCATATATGTGAAATTCTTTTTCACATATGTGATATTCATTTCCATATATGTAAAATAAAGTCATTTATTTAACATATGTGGAAAAAAATTTCACATATGAGGAAAAGAATTCAACATATGTGGAAAAGAATTCAGCATATGTAGAATAAAAGTGGAAGTGGTAAAACGGCTTGTCATACCCTGCAAACACAAAAATATTTTCAACCATGTTGTTAAAGTGGAATAGCCTGAAGTTTCCTCGATGTAAAACATGAAGAGAGTCGAATCTTGGACATACGTTTCTGTGATTTTGGAAATTTTATTTGCCCGTTTGATAAACATTTGTTTAATTGTTTTTAAGTTTCCCTATGTTTAAAAAAAAATATAGTTTTGAAAATATTTTTCATGTAGAGAAAGAAATTTTGGTTGCCGCCTCTGGATTTTGAGTTTGGTTATCTAGCAAGTACACTCCTAATGTAACTTGGATGTAACACTTTCAGAAACATGGCCGACAGAGAAGCAAAAAGTTGTGTTTCCATGGAAATTAGTGGCAATGAATCATCATCATCCGGCACCAATCACAATCGAGGCTGCACCACGATGAGACGAAAGAATATCCGTTCTGTGGGATTCAGAGGCCGGTGCAAGGGTCCAAAAGGCTCAGATCGAAAACTGTGTAAGAAAAATGATCAGTCACATACCTTTTAAGTGTCATTGTGTTATTCCTTATTATCTTAGCCTAACTTCAATTTCCTTATCAATTCTGCCCCGTGAAGGAGTGGTTGGGCCATTGCCCTGCAGAATACTCCCTCTGACGATCGTAAGAGGCGAGAAAAGAGGTTGCTTTCTGTTGCCCTGGTGTTCGCAGAGCTAAAGGGTGAAGGTAAGCAAATTTGTTTGTGATGTTCTGTATCTGTGTCAGTTGTCATATAAGTGAAATACCCTTGAGTACGACGTTAAAACACCAATCAAACAAACTAAATCCTTATTAATTCTGGACCAAGGCCGTGGCTTAGTGGTAGTTTGTTCGCTTACAAACCTGAACCTGCTTCGATGTACTTTTCACAGGATCGAGTCCGCTTGTTCACCTTCAGGTATAGAAGCGAGCCACATGTTGCGGCTCAGGCAATCGCAGGGGTGGTTTTTAAGAAGTTTCCTTTCGGTTTTTCACCGTAATAAGGCTAGGTGCAGTGTGAAGTGGACAATCCGTCATATAAGTGAAATACCCATGAGTACAATGTTAAACCCCATTCAAACAAACAAACCTTATCTATTCCTGTTGTTCTTGCCATTTTTATATAGTTCTTACAGTGTAAATGTCATTGCAACATTTCAAATTTCAAGGTTGTGACCCTTTGCTGAAATGAATAATATAGTTAATACACAAGTAACTGATGGGTATTTTTTGTGTATCTCTGGGGTGTTGAGCTCTGTTGACTAACAAGTAAGGTACAGTCAATTTGTTATTTTGCCTCTCACTGTTGATAACATTGTCTGATTGTTCAAGGTTTTTGTATCCATCTTGTCATTGTTTATTTATTATCAGTGACATAAGGGTTATAATTATTCTTCTGGCTATGTAGAGAGGTGTCATTTTCTAAAAAGTTTATGGGACATTGTTTGTGTGAGTTTCTAATTAATATCAGCTGACCATACAAGTCCCTTCATTCATCTTGTTTTAATTCCATAGAAATTACAACCAGATTTAAACAACAACATATGTTTAAAGTTGGATTAATTCTATTAAATGTTGAATTTGTAGATCCTTGGAGAAGCCAAAAGATCATGGGCTCTATTTGCCCTCTCCCTTAGGGAAGTTTGTTTGGAGAGTAGCAATGCTGTCTTAACTAAGAGCTGGAGGAAAATTAACTTTCCAAGATTTTGAAATACAAAACATTTCACATCTTAGTTATGCTCATGTCAATTATTGCTAAAATACACCATGCACTCTCGTATTTGTAAAATACCATTAAACATGGCGTAAAATACCAATCAATCAATCAATTCTGGTCTCTATTCAATAAGAAACTTTGTTTTTGAGTTATCTGCATGACAGCATTGACAGGCACCCCTTCAACGATATGAAATTGGTCTAGTTTCATGTTCATGTAGCCCCGTGAGGGAGCGGGTGGGCCATGGCCCTGCAGAATACTCCCTCGGCTTCCTTGGTCGATCGTAAGAG